>CM065168.1:44834820-45127618 GCA_033026295.1 Channa striata
AAATGACCACCAGGGGGCGACAGACACAACCCTTACATTTGACCAATACTGTATGTAAATGACCGCTAGGTTGTTTTACTGACCGTGAGAGACGCTCTCTTGTTTTACATGCGCTGCATCTGCGTGCTATTTTCTAGCTCACGCGGAGAGTGTGCGCTGATACATCGGGATAGCGAGGAGGGATGTGTCCATGAGGAGAGCAGTCGCACCCTTGGTATGCGGAGCGAGGTGCGTGGTTTAGACTCTCGCGGGCGATATAAACATAACACGCTTGCATGTGTTGTTTCTACTAATATATGTTATTGCAGAAGTGTAACTTTCATCTGTGCGTGTGTTTTTGTTTTGCTCTGTTTTGTTTCAGTTTTCACGGTGCCTGTAACATGGTTGATTGCTACTAAAATCCACTGCGCAATATCAACAATAAAACTGATGCACCCGTAGAGACTCTCTGCTTAATAATAGATGCCAAGGGCTGCTACAGTGAAAACTCGACGCTACACCTGAGTCATCCACCATGCTTGTGCCAGTATCTTCATCAGCCAGGTCCAGTCACATTCTGAGATGTATGGATGCTACAGCTGCAGTGAGAGACTTTCTTTGATTACAGGACATATTCACACATGCACACAGAGATAAATGGCATTATAGATATTGCTCATGTAATTCTGCATAAATTCTTGAACAACAACTACAAGGTGTAAAGGTTCACCAGAAGTCTGTAATTTTTCTGAGATCCAAATTCCTGAACCTCTGACAATATTTGTAAACAAGCTCTCGTCATAGGGTATCAGAGATATATTCTTATATCTATCATATTTGTATTGTGTGTACTTGTTAACCCTAGGGTGTCCTTTAAGTGTAAATGTCTGATGTGAGTAGTGTAATATAGCGTTAAAGATAACTAAATAACATCTCTCACCCAAATTTGAGTTCAGACATAAAACACCCAAGGGCCACAATTAAGCAAACAGTGCCACTAGACAAACAAGATGTTATCACCTACTGAAGAGACAGATAAACCCCTAGAGGCTCATCAGGTCAGATCCAGCTCCCGAGAGCGTCACTTAACAGAAAAGGGTCAAGAAATGCACGAACAGGAAGCAAAGAAAAGTGAAAGGGTTTTCAATAAGGCCTATGAATCTTGGAAGCAAGCAGCAAAGGAGATTAGGGTGAGACTGAAGGCATGTTGCTCACTAGAAGACCTTGATGGGACCCAAAGAGATATTAAAGCTAAACACGCCATAGTACAGCAACACTATAAGTCCATCCCTACGCAACAACGCTACCACTCCACACACTGTTAAGAGAATGGATGCCTGTGTCACTCTAACAGCTGATATCTGTGACATCATCAGTAAGCGACAAGAAACTATAAATGAGACTTTCAATGACCAACTTGAAAAGGAAAGAGTGAGGATAGTGTTAAATAAGAAGGAGTATGGTTCCGTCTTTGGGAACACAGAAACAGAAACTGTCATTTCAGAGTCATCGCAAGGCTCAGATGGTCACTCAGATGGCGCCTCCAGGACCTCCAGCAAACGTGCAGATGCAGAAGCAGACCTTGCAGCCAAACAAGAACAGGCAAGGGGGTAGGCAAAGAATACTAGCACAACAAGATAAGCTAAATAAACTGAAGAATGAATGGAAACTCAAAGAAACAAAAAATGCTGGCAGAAATTAGAAAAGGGGAGGCTGAAATGAAATCAAGACTTGAGGAAGAGAAAACAAAGTTACAACAAATACAAGTAGACAATGAGGTAAAGGTAGCAGCAGCACGAGTGAGAGCATACGACAGTTTCGATGGCATTGAGTCTTGTAAGGAACAGACTGATTACCAGTTCCATTCCAGCTGCCAAAATGATGAATTAGGATCCCCACTAAATCCACAAGCCATGCCATTCCAGCCTCATAACGCACCAGTGGATACACCCTCAAATCAGGATGCAGCCAGTTTAACCCTGGCTTTAGCAAGCGCGCTTACCTTAAACCGTCTGCCAGTCCCAGAACCAGCAATCTTTACCGGGGACCCCTTAAGGTTTGTGGACTGGAAATTATCTTTTATGACCCTAATTGACCAGAAAGCCCCTGCCAGTCAGTGAGAAAATGCTCTACCTGAAGGGTTATCTTGCAGGGGAGGCACGCAAGGCTGTTGAAGGTTTTTTCTATCGAAACACTAAAGATGCATATGAGGGTGCTTGGGCAGTTCTACAAGACAGGTATGGAAGTCCATTTGTTGTTCAAAGAGCCTTTAGAGACAGGCTCACAAGATGGCCCAAGATAGCAGCAAATGACCCTATAGCTCTCAGGGACTTCGCTGACTTTCTCCAAGGCTGTGCTGAGGCTATACCACACGTTAAGGGCTTAGCCATCCTAAATGACTGTGAGGAAAATCACAAGCTCCTTAAAAAATTGCCTGAGTGGATGGTGCACAGATGGAGTCGCATTGTTGTGGAAGAACTGGACAAATCTGGAGACTATCCACAATTTGCACAGTTCACGGAATTCATGCAAAAAGAAGCACGAATAGCGTGTAACCCTATTGCCTGCCCACTTCAAATGAACACTAAAGCCACAGATGAGAGGGTTCCAAAGAGAGCAAAGGCATTCAACACAAATGTTAAAACGAAAACCTCCACCCCCCAGCCTAGTAGAAGCTACAAACTCAAGGCCTAGACCACCCTGCTTAGTCTGCAAGGACGAGACCCACGGTGTTGCCATGTGCCCTACATTCGCAACAAAAAACTCCAGATGAAAGGAAGTCTTTCATTTATGAAAATCACCTTTGCTTTGGGTGTTTAAGGAAGGGACACAATGCCAAAGACTGCAAAAAACGGCACACGTGCAGCACATGTGGTCGACGTCACCCAACCTGCTTGCATAGAGAAAGAAATAGGCTTGTGGAATCAAGTAAGGATTCTGCAGAAGACCATACAAGCAAGGAAGCTCACAAGGTCCTGGTCCATGCAATGACACAGCATAGTTCTGCCACCTCAAGTATCGTCCCAGTCTTTGTGTCATCAGCAGCAGAGCCCCAGAGAGAAATTCTCACCTATGCTCTACTCGACACACAGAGCGATTCAAGTTTCATATTGAAGGATTTAGTGGATGAACTAAATGTGGACACCCATCCAGTTCAGCTTAGGCTCAGCACGATGACAGCTGTTGACACAGTAGTAACCAGTAAGACTGTTTGTGGTCTACAAGTTCGGGGATTCAATTCCGAATCTTATGTACAGCTACATCAGACCTACACGCGAGACTTTATCCCAGTGGATAAGTCTCACATTCCTACTAAGAAAACTGCGTTGCAGTGGCCTCATCTCAAACACCTAGCAGACAAGTTGCCCCCCACTTCAGGACTGTGAGGTTGGATTGCTAATTGGTTATAATTGCCCATCAGCACTGGCTCCTTTAAAGGTCATTACAGGCAGCGAGAATGAACCTTTCGCACAAAGAACTGCCCTCGGTTGGAGTATAATAGGTTTAGCCAATCCCCATCTGGATAGACAGAAATCAGAGCTTTGTGCAGATTTCAGTAAAAAGGAGATACCAGCGCCATCAGCTGCTGATGTTTTAAAAAGGTCCTTGAATCAGACTTCAGTGAAAGGAGCTATGAGGACGAGTTTGTGTCTCAAGGCGATGTTTGCTTCATATGCAACTCCTCAGTAACAACATTAAGACGAGGAAAGGCAGGACACTATGGGAAGTAAGCTGCTTTTAAAGGCAGTGGTTTACCATCTCTGCCGAATAATAAAAGACTGCCCAGCTATCCGGCTACAGCATCTTAGAAGAAGTTACGGACAAACAAACAGTATTATGATCATTATACAGCCTTTATGGAAGAAATGATCAGTAAAAAGGTGATGCTGAGGCTAGCCCCTACCACATCTGTGGGAGAGACCATATGGTATATTCCCACCACGGTGTGTACCACCCCAGGAAGCCAGGGCAAACTAAGAGTTGTTTCGACTGCTCTGCGAGAAGTTCCACAACATTTCTCAGCGATTCTCTACTCACAGGTCAGACCCTAATCAACTCCTTAGTAGGAGTCTATGCTTCGCTTCAGAAGGGAGGCTGTGGCTGTAACCTGCGACATTGAAAGGATGTTTCATCAATTCTATGTCCCACCTGAATATCGCAACTATTTGATTTCTCTGGTGGGAGGAGGACAGTTGGAAACAGAGCCCGTGAGTACAGAATGGCAGTCCACCTCTTTGGCGCTGCCTCCTCCCTGGATGTGCCAACTTTGGGCTTAAATATCTAGCTTCGCGACAACACAAGAGCGACTACCCTGCAGCATCAGCCTTCATTGGGGAAGAACTTTTTATGTGGATGATGGGTTGGTAGTGTGCCATCAGTCAAAGAGGCTAAGAATCTAATACTGAGTGCAGGAGTTATGCAAGCGTGCAGGTCTACATCTGCATAAGTTTAACTCAAACCAAATAGATGCTCTCTCTCATACTTCCCTCAGAAAGGGCAGCCTCATGGATCCCCTCAGTCTTAATCCCAGGTGTAATACATGAGGGACATGTACTTGGCATTCACTGGTCAATAGAGAATGATACCCTTGGCTCAACATCGAGACAAGGATCAGTCTCCCAACTCGCCGTACTATCTTGTCAGTTGTTGCATCTCTTTTAGATCCCTCGGTTTCTTAGCTCCATTAGCCTTGAGTGGAAAGTGCATCCTGCAGGAACTGTGCTTGATGAGGTATTGGTTGGGATGATCCACTTCCTGAGAGTTTGTGTCACGGTGGGAGAGTGGAAAAATGGCTTTCAAAGGCAAGGGAAGTTATCATACCCAGATGTTACCATCCTCAAAACTTTAACAAGGCTCTACAGTAGAACTGCACCATTTCTCAGATGCTAGTAGTGTGGGATATGGGGCATGTTCTTACCTCAGTTCAGAATGACAAGGACAGAAGTCCATTGTAGCCTTGTAATGGCTAAAGCAAGAGTTGCACCCACCAAGATTACAAGTATTCCAAGATTGGAGCTCTCTGCTGCTGTAATTTCAGCAAAGCTAAGTGTCATGCTAAAGACTGAACTTGAGATGGAAATTGAAAGGGAATTCTTTTGGACGGACTCTCAAGTAGTATTAGCCTACATCAACAATGGCACGAAGATTTCATGTGTTTGTTGCCAACCGTGTTCAACTTATTAGAGACAATACAGATCCAAGGCAGTGGAATTATGTCGATACAGCAGAAAACCCAGCTGACCATGCTTCTAGAGGACTTCACGCAGCAGGCATCTCTTCAACCAACTGGCTTTCAGGACCCAGGTTTTATGGGAAAAGGAGGTTCTCCCTAACGCCTAACCCACCTACTGATTTGCTTGTTGGTGATCCAGAAGTTAAATCCGTTCACGTACATGCAACACGGGTCAGTGAGCAAAAGGACATTCTAAAGCCGCCTAAGTCGCTTTTCCACATGGAAAGATTAATTAAGGTGGTTGCCAGAATTAAGAGACTAGTGTTTAAGATGGAGCACTACGGTGAACTTATAACTGTAGAGGAATAAAAGAGCTGCAGAGGCGGTGATTAAGCTGGGTCCAGCGGAATTCTTTTCCCAAGAGCAAAAATTACTTAAAGGAGGAAATAGTCTCCCAAAGTCAAGCCCTCTTTTCCACCTTGATCCTATTCTGGAAGATGGACTACTGTTGGTGGAAGACTGCAGGCGTCATCATTCAGTCAAGAACTGAAACACCCTATTATCCTCCCTAAGGACAGCCATGTTACCTGGCTCATCTTGTCTCATTATCACCCCAAATCTGTCATCAGGGTCGTGGTCAAACCCTGATGGAAGTCAGGTCAAATGGATTTTGGGTCATTGGTGGGAGTAAATCAGTTTGCCAAGTTCATACATAAATGTGTACAGTGTCAGAAAACTCAGGCGATCAACGGAGGAGCAACGTATGTCTGAACTCCCCAGAGAACGTGTCGAAGTCTCTGCTCCTTTCACTTACTGCGGAATGGACTGCTTTGGCCCATTCATCATCAGACAGCCGTAAGAGTGTAAGAGGTATGGTCTCATTCTCACCTGTTTGTCTTCACGGGCAAGTTCTCGAAGACATGACCACTGATGCTCTCATCAACGCCTTAAGACGTTTCCATTAGTCTCCGAGGAGCTGTTTATCAACTTCGTTGTGATCAGGGCACAAACTTTGTGTGGGAGCCAAAACGTTTAGAGAAGCTCTCAAACAGTGTAATGTCAAAGCTTTGGAAACCTTCTTGGCTGACAAACAGTGCAAGTTCATTTCAATGCTCCCTCTGCGAGTCATGCAGGAGGCATTTGGGATCAAACCATTATTCGCAGTATTTTAAATCTTACTGTTGTTCAGTGTTCAGGCAGACTGGATGATGCTTGCCTTAGAACACTGTTCTATGAAACTATGGCCATTGTTAGTCGTCCCATTAACTGTTGATGGAATCAACGAACCTAAGTCTCCAGTACCTTTGACTCAAAA
Source organism: Channa striata (assembly GCA_033026295.1). Classification (NCBI taxonomy): domain Eukaryota; kingdom Metazoa; phylum Chordata; class Actinopteri; order Anabantiformes; family Channidae; genus Channa; species Channa striata. The sequence goes on from CM065168.1 coordinate 44,841,288, forward strand.
CCACCTTATCCTGATGAAATCCAAGGTTGCTCTGAAAAACTTGTTTTCCAGAGGAACTTAATTAGACCAAAATCAACTGCATTTTCTGTAGTTTTATAGGAAAGTAACTTTAAGGAGACAGAGTTGTCCAGAGAAAAAACTGAGCGTACTACTTCTCTTTGGGCTTTTCCCATCAGGGGTCGCCACAGCGAATGAACCGTTTCCACTTCACTCTGTCCTGGGCATCTTCCTGTCTGACACCAGCTAACCTCATGTCCTCTGTTAGGACATCCATATATCTCCTCCTTGGTCGTCCTCTCGCCCTCTTGCCTGGCAGCTCCATCTCCAACATCCTTCTACCAATATATTCACTATCCCTCCTCTGCACATGTCCAAACCATCTCAGTCTGGCCTCTCTGACTTTGTTGCTAACACAGGCAACTGATGAGCTCGTTCCTTATTCTGTCCAACCTTGTCACTCCTAAGGAGAACCTCAACATCTTCATCTCTGCTGCTTCCATCTCTGCCTCTTGTCTCTTTCTCACTGCTACTGTCTCTAACCCATAGAGCAGAGCTGGTCTCACCACTGTCCTGTACACCTTTCCTTTGAGTCTTGCTGACACTCTTCTGTCACACAGCACTCCTGACACTTTCCTCCACCCACTACAACCCACCTACACTCGCCTCTTCACCTCTTTTCCACATTCCCCATCACACTGAACTGTTGAACCCAAGTACTTAAACTCCTGCACCTTCTTCACCTCAGCCCCCTGTAACCTCACGCTTCTACCTTGCTCCCTCTCGTTTAGACACATGTATTCTATCTTACTACGACTGACTTTCATGCCTCTTCTTTCCAAAGCAAACCTCCACCTCTCCAGCTGTTCCTCCACCTGCTCTCTACTCTCACTGCAAATCACAATGTCATCTGCAAACATCATTGTCCAGGGAGATTTCTGTCTGACCTCATCTGTCAACCTGTCCATCAGCATAGCAAACAAGAAGGGACTCAAAGCCGATCCTTGGTGTAGTCCCACCTCCACCTTGAACTCCTCTGTCTGACCTACGGCACATCTCACCACCGTCATGCTCCTCTCATACATGTCCTGAACTACTCTGACGTACTTCTCTGCCACTCCAGACATCCTCATACAGTACCACAGCTCCTCCCTCGGCACCCTGTCATACACCTTCTCTAAATCCACAAAGACACAATGCAGCTCCTTCTGACCATCTCTGTACTTTTCCATCAACAATCTCAAAGCGAAAATGGCATCAGTGGTGCTCTTACAGGGCATGAAACCATACTGCTGCTCACAAATCTCCACCTCCTTCCCAAGCCTGGCTTCCACTACTCTTTCCCACAGCTTCATTGTGTGGCTCATCAGCTTTATCCCTCTGTAGTTGCTACAATCCCTGCGTGTCCCCTTGTTCTTAAATATCGGCACCAGAACGCATTATCCTCCATTCCTCAGGCATCTTCTCACTCTCTAAAATCCTGTTAAACAGACCTGTCAGAAACTCCACTGCTGTCTCTCCTAGACACTTCCACACCTCCACAAGTACGTCATCAGGACCAACATTATTTCCGCCCTTCATCCTTTTCAGAGCCTTCCTCACCTCATCCTTTCTAATCTCTGATACTTCCTGCTCCACAACATCCACATCTTCCTCCCTTCTTTCCCTGTCATTTTCCTCATTCATCAGCTCCTCAAAATACTCCTTACATCTTCTCTGCACACTCTCCTGGCTTGTTAGCACCTTTCCATCTCTGTCGTTAATCACCCTTATCTGTTGCACATCTTTGCTATCCCTATCTCTGGCTATCCTGTACAAGTCCTTCTCTCCTTCCTTCATGTCTAACCTGTCATACAGCTCATCATAAGCTACACTCTCTCCTACCACCACTGTACAGTCAGTAACCTCCCTCAAATGACCTCGTCTACATAGGATGTTGTCCACCTGTGTACTCCTACCTCCACTCTTGTATGTCACTCTGTGTTCCTCTCTCTTCTGGAAGTAAGTGTTGACTACAGCCATTTGCATCCTATTAGCAAAGTCCACTACCATCTGTCCTTCTGGATTCCTGTCCTTTACACCAAACCTGCCCATCACCTCCTCATCACCTCTGTTCCTCACCAACATGCACATGGAAGTCTGCTCCAACAACTACTCTCTCTCCTCTGGGGATACTCTCTACAACCTCATCAAACTCACTCCAGAATCTCTCCTTCTCTTCTAACTCACAGCCAACTTGTGGAGCATACCCACTGACTACGTTCACCATCACCCCTTCGATTTCTAGCTTTAGGCTCATCACCCTGTCTGAGACTCTTTTCACCTCTAAAACATTGTTCACAAACTCCCCCTTCAGGATAACTCCTACTCCGTTTCTCTTCCTATCCACACCATGGTAGAACAGTTTGTATCCTCCTCCAATACTACGTGCTTTGCTGCCCTTCCACCTCGTCTCCTGCACACACAGTACATCTACCTTCCTTCTCTCCATCATGTCTGCCAGCTCTCTACCTTTCCCTGTCATTGTGCCAACATTAAGAGTCCCTACTCTCAAATCTAAGCTCCTGCCTTTTCCCCTTCTCTCAAAAAAAAACTGACAAAAAACCGAGTATGTCGACAGAAAATAGGCAGAACACCAAGTGTAATTAGATCATATCTCACAGCTCAAGTGGGAGGAGAGAAAACAATGGGAGGTTGGAAAATTATGATGACGATGTTATGCAACTGGCAAAAAGACGGGGGTCGAACGTTAGATAGAAAGTGATAAATCATTTGTCTGACCGAGTTTTAGTCAGAAGCTGCCAGGGCTGCAGCTTCTCCTCCTCCTCTCTTTGAGGATGGAGAACCAGGACGAAGCCGAGCTCTGCTTTCCACAACTCCTCAATGTCTCCTGCAGGAAACCAAAGACCAGTCAATCTGACGCTGTCCTGATGTATTTGACATTCTTGATCTGTCTGTTCACTGTGGCTCTCAACCTGCTCGTCATCATCTCAGTCTCCCACTTCAGGCAGAGATAAATTCAACTAAACAAAGATTATTTTTAATTCTGAACAGAATAACTAAAATAAATAACTTTACATATTTACAACAGACGTATTTTCCGCTTTGTTGACAATGTTTGTGAATGTTAAATGTCCAGATGCGCCACATGTTAGTCATATGACTTTACATTAATGTCTCATATTCCATGACATGTCTTTGTCTCCCTGCAGGCAGCTGCACACACCCACCAACCTCCTCCTCCTCTCTCTGGCCGTGTCTGATTTCCTCTTTGGGCTCGAGTCAGTGTTAGAAGCTTATCGACAAACAGCCTGTTGGCCTCTTGGTGAACTCCCGTGTTTGTTACACGTTTATGTCATGTCGATCGCTCTCTCTGCCTCAGTAGGTCTCATGATTCTTATATCAGTCGACCGTTATGTGGCTATTTGTGACCCTCTGCATTATCACACCAGAGTCACTGTGACAAGGGTTAAAATGTGTATTTGTACGTGTTGGACCTGTTCTATTGTCTACTTTAGTCTGTTTTTTTATGAAAATTTTCGTCCAACCAGGTCTTTATAATACCTGTTATGGACAGTGTGTGGTGGTTTCTGGAGACATTCAAGCTGTTTTTGATGTTGTTTTCTCAGCTCTTGCTCCAATCACTGTCGTCATAATTCTGTATATACGAGTGTTTATGACGGCTGTGTCTCAGGCTCGTGCCATGCGCTCTCATGTTGCAGCCGTCACACTCCATCAATCAGGGACTGTAATGACTAAGAAATCTGAGCTGAAAGCCGCCAGGACTCTGGGTGTTGTTGTACTTGTGTTCTTAATGTGTTACTGCCCATATAATGTTCTGATTTTTGTAACAGCTGGTATCACTATACCTCCAGCCTCTGGTGTCTTCATGTTGTGTATCAGCCCCTGTCTGAACCCTGTGATTTACGCCTTGTTCTACCCCTGGTTTAAAAAAGCTCTCAGACTCATTTTCTCCCTTCAGATTCTGCAGCCTGGCTCCCGTGAGACCAACATGCTGTAAACAGACACTGTGCAGTGACTGAAATGTGATCTGCTCTATGGACAAAGAATTTCTCCAATGAAAGAATTCACATTCAAACCGTGAAAACGTGCAGTTCTGAAAGTTGTTACCGTCACAAAATCTGTTGTACTTTCTACTGATTGATTGATGCTTTGTTACTTCCAGTGATGGTTCTTTTTGTCGGTAACCAGTCATACACACTCCCTGTTGTGTATGTCTAACTTGTATATTTCCAGTCTGAGTCTGTCCTGTTTCTCATTCAGCTTCTGGTTACAGTTTTTTCCTCTGTCTGTTTTCACAAGCACCACACAGTGACGTCTGTTACACAGAACTAAAGAAGAAGTAAACTTTGAAAATCACAACTGGGATGAATGTGTTAAATTTTACATTATATCTCTTCTTCTCGAATGTGCACAAACACTCCAACAGACCCTCACATAAACTTTGTTGAAGATATGAAATGAAGTGAAGTTGAAGTAGATGGTAAGAGGCCAGGTGGTTTAATGTTGGTCAATAAAAGTCTCAGCAGGGAGAGGAATTCCAATGACAGATGGCAGGACATAAAACAAGCAGCAGACTGAGAATGGGTTGGACGAAGGACTAGTTTCATTTACTTTAAAAAAATGTTTGCAGTTTGACCCTGTGTCCACAATGTGTCAGTGTAACTATTCAGTTAATTCTCGACTTTTTGTGTCACTGGCAACATGTCCTACAGAAAATGAGCAGTTACCTTTAACCCTGCTCTTCTGTGGTCTGATGAGAGCAAAGTTCATCTTTTTGGCCATTAAAAAAGTGCTTTTTATACGCCTGTATGTTCTTTGCAGTTTAGTTTCCCAGTGATTCAGCCTGATATATTTGTTTTTACTGATGGATCTTTAAGTAGACTTTCTCACTTTCTTCTGAAACCTTTATTATCAAGAGGTCACACCTCACACCTCACGTGTTCATTCACTTTAATCAAGTAATCAGCGGTTTCCACTGTTAAAGGCCTTTAAACGATAAGTAAATAATACAGAACTCATCCACACACTGGTTGACATCGAGGAGGTTGTTCTGCGAAAACAAATCTAGAAGTTGATTAAAAGTGCTCGTTAAAAGGTCGCGGTCAGAAATGGAAGAAGAGAGATAAGTCTGTAATTCTCAACAAGGGAGGGTCGAGTGAAGGCTTCTTAATTAGGGGATAATCTGGGCCTGTTTAAATGACATTTACATTTCGTCTTTTAGCAGACGCTTTTATCCAAAGCGACTTACAGAGTAATTTTGATACATACATACACAGTGGTGATGGCTGCCACGCAGGGTGCTCATCACCACTGGGAGCAACTAGGGGTTCAGTGTCTTGCCCAAGGACACTTCGACGTGTAGGAAGCAGGGACCACTGACCCTGTGATCCATGGACAACTTGCCTTACCAACTGAGCTACAGCCCCCCCAAGTACCACACAGCACCACACAGCACCACACAAGCACCACACAGTCAAGTCTCTTACACAGAACTAAATAAGAAGTAACATTAAAAATTGACAACTACAATGAACGGGACATAATTCATGTTGTCTATATTCTACAAATGTGTCCGTTGAACATTGAAAGTGAAACCAGATGGTAATAACCTGGGTGGTTTAATGTTGGTCAGTAATAATCCCAGCAGGGAGAGGAATTCAATAGACACATGACAAAACATGAAAAGGAGCAGCAGGGATGACTGAACAAGATCAGGGAGACACACCAGAATGAACCACGACACACTAGCCACCCCAAAACTAAACCCAAGGCCTTAAATACAGACATGCAGGGGCACTGATGAAGATGATGATGATGGTGATGATGATGATGATGATAATGATGATGATGAAAGGTAAAGGGTGAGTGCATCGGTAATCAGCCGAGAAAGGGAGGAGTAACACCCAACCTAACACAGTGATTATAATTTGTGTGGAAAACTGAAATTCAAACCCTAACTGCATGACTAGAAGATACTTTTGTTTGTCGATATGTTGAGTAAAAGAGGCAGAAGGTATTTATACCATGTCAAATGTGCTGAGTTGAGACTTGCAGCGATGGCTTCCTACAGAGTGATGTGTGCACTGACTCTGCTGACCAGGTAAGAAGCCTCCTCCTACCACTAACTCTTGATGTTCTGTGAGCCAGCAAATGTCTGACAGACCACATTATTTAAAGTGGAAACCCCGAGCTGATGGGATAAGAAGAAACAGGAAAGAAATCGTGTTTCCATAGTGACTGAGATGGTAAATGGTAAATGGTCTGCACTTTTATAGCTCTTTTCTACCTGTTGGTACTCAAAGTGCTTTACACTGCTTCTTATCTACCCATTCACACTCACAATCACACACACATTCATACACCGATGGGGAGCTTCTATGCATAGCTGCTATGCTATGCACCCTGAAACACTAGTATACAGCCACAAGTTGACTGAGCATTTTTGTGGTTCAAGAACATCTAGCAAACAAAAAGGCTTAAAACACCAGAGCAGGCTGTCCTTAAAAGAATGACACAGAAAGGAGACTAGCGAGGAAGGCCACAAAGTCAACTCCTCTGAAGGACTTACAAGCTTCAGCAGCTGAGCTGAATAAGACTGTACATACAGCAGCTGTTGTCTAGTAGACTGTGGAACTTCTACTCTTACGGCAAACTCTATAGTTTCTTTTTCCTCTCTATGGAGCAGCAGGAAATGGGTGCCCACCTCTACACAACCTCCCGCAGATTCTGGACTAAAAACAGGCCTATCACATAAAAACAAACAGAAGACCCACAAATTGCACTTCAGGCTCTGAGCACATTAATAATCAAGCGACCATTTGTTCAAAGAGACACATATTTATTCTCTTTGACACTCTCTTATAAAGCTTCCACTATATTTGAACTTAAATCTGTCCTGCAACTGGCAAAGGTTCTGGATGCTTTACATGGAATTATGTTGAAATGAATTTTAATGGGACCAGAAGCAAAACTCAGAAACCCACAATCCCAATTGATGTCAATGACATTAAATTTACTTCCAAGAATTTGTTTGTGACCCATTAGTTTCTCCTAATGTCAGTGAGCTGAGCCTCTCTGGACAGAAAGTCTGTTCCCACCTGTATGCCTTAGTGTCACATGATGACATCTGACCCTCTGAGGCATTACTGCATTCAGAGGTGTGAAGAAAAACAAACCTCTTCATTAACATGATGTAGCCGCCACATATTAAAGTGAAACAGTCACTGATGTGTGTGTGTGTGTGTGTGTGTGTGTGTGTGTGTATTGTGTGTTTGCTTGACACTTGTTTTGTTAATTTCTCTTTTGATCTTTAATATTTATGTTGGTTCAGAATCTAAAGGGATTTGAAGAGATCATATTACACAGGTTCATTATGTCTTGTAACTTTAAGGGCCCAGACTGTACATTTACACTCATTTGATGGTGGATTGATAGATGGGGTTTTATTTGGTTAAACTTGGAAAAGTGTTTCAGTGGAACGATATTTGACATAGATAATAAGTAAGTAGAGGCTTGCCTTTATAAACTGGAAAACAATCATGTTGTTCACCAAGGACATGAGAAAAAGAGCCAAGATTAAAATGAGACTGAAAAACATTATTAACAGACACAATAAACTTAAAGCTAATTCCCAGGTTGAATTGCTAATAAAAAGAGATTCCTGTGACTGACAGATAACACAAAACTACAGTTCATCCCAGACAGAATTAGGCTGATCTGGTACTAGGAGATCTTTTAGGTATGATGGAGCCTGACCGCTTAGAGGAGTATTGACTCCTGCGGTAAGTCTATTGTGTCACTTCCTGTTTTGGGTCTATGCTGAAGAATTCTTCACTGGTTAATCGTAGCTCTTATTTTATCTAAATTAGTGATTTCTCTGCATAAGATCTACCACTTGGGACGTGAGATTTGTATTACACAAGCACCTGCTCTTCTGAAATATAAAACTAGCTAACATTAACAACATTTAACCGATCTTAGCTCTGCTAGCCTAGCACTTAGCAGTTAGCAATGGCTGCTCCTTCTGTTTCTCCTCTCACTTGCTCAGTGTGTCACATGTTTAGTTTTTCCTCGACCTCCTTTACTCATAACAGTCCTTGTGCAACATGGACTGTTATGAGTAAAGTGTAAGGTTTTTCACAGCTTTGCAGGCTAGGCTCTCGGAATTGAAACCACAGCCGTACCATGAAAAATAATCCAGCTAGTCAGGCCCCGGTAACTGTTAGCTGTCCCCCGGCAGTACCCGAGTGACCGGGACAGTTCGTAAGAGATCTAATGCTAAGCAGACACCCGAGGTTCGCCACCAGTCGGTTCATGTTTCTAATCGGTTTTCCCCACTCAGCGACACACCCGCTGAGTATGGAAACTCTGGTAATTGGTGACTCTTTAGTCAGAAACACAAAGTTAGAGCCTCCAGCGGCCACAGTTAAATGTTATCCTGGGGCCAGAGCAGGCGACACTCGTAATATGAGAAATATGATCTCTCTTATCAATACCAGTCAGTAATCTTGCTGCAGTATTTTGGATTAACTGAAGGCTTTTTAGAGAGTTACTGGGGCAGCCTGAAAGTAGAGAATTAGAGTAGTCCAATCGAGAAGGAACATATGCATGGACCAGTTTTTCAGCATCGCTTTGAAACAGGATGTCATGATCTGTGTGTTTTGTCTGTCCTTGTTGTGTGTGTTTTTTGGCTGCTCTGACTCAGTCTCTCTCTGTGCAGGTCGGCAGCTCCCTCTCCCTGTTGTGGCCTCACCTGGAGCCAGTGCTGTTAGTTGGGGTGCACAGCTGCCTGCACTTGGGACTGATTAGAGCGCACCTTTAAAACCTGTCCCGTACAGGCACTCTGTGTTGGTGTGTTGTGTATGCTGTCGTCGGTCCCTGTTTCTTCCTTTCTTCTACAAAGTAGCTGGTGTTTGGACTCTAACTCTGGCTTGTCTGCCCTAGTTTGGCTCTGTCTTTGTAGCTGGTAATTAGCGGTTTAGTCACTCTTCCTTTTGAGAAGTTGGTTTTTGTTATCTTTGCTTTGTAGTGTTCTGTTCTGTATTCCCTGTGTTTTCAAGACAGTAAAACTTGGTTATTTTCTCCACCACCTCCACCTGTGTGTGTCTTTCTGCTCTTGGGTCGCTATTTGCCAAACCGTAACACAGGATGCTGGGGGCCAGAGTTTTGTCATCTAAATTAACTATATGGTTGGACAATATGTTTCTGAGATTTTTAGGCCCAAATACAATAACTTTGAATTTTTTGAGTTTAGAAGAAGGAAATTGTAGGTCATCTAGGCCTTTATGTCTTTTAGACATGTTTGTAGTTTGAATAATTAATATAATTAATATATATGTATATGTATATATATATACACATATATATACGCTGTCCCCGCTGCTGTTCTGCATAGGACTGAACCCCTCAGCCAGATCATCGCCAAGAGCGGTTACGGATATCGACTTCACGCAATGGAGCAACCATCAGCCACCTCCTCTACATGGATGACATCAAGCTGTATGCCAGAAGCTTAACGAGACATCGACTCACTGATACATACCACCAGGATATACAGCCAAGACATCGGAATGTCATTCGGACTGGACAAGTGTGGCCGGATGGTTGCGAGGAGAGGAAAGGTAGTCAGAACTGAGGGGATTGTACTACCAGAAGGCAAGATAGCAGATGTGGAAGACAGCTACAAGTACCTTGGGATCCCGCAGGCAAATGGTAACCACGAAGAGGCCGCAAGGAAAGCAGCGACCACCAAGTACCTCCAGAGAGTAAGGCAAGTCCTGAGAAGTCAGCTGAATGGGAAGAACAAGGTCCGGGCGATCAACACCTACGCCCTCCCGGTCATCAGGTACCCAGCTGGCATAATAAGCTGGCCAAAGGAGGAGATGGAAGCCACTGACATCAAGACAAGGAAGCTCCTTACAATGCATGGAGGGTTTCACCCCAAATCCAGCACCCTGAGACTGTACGCTAAGCGCAAGGAAGGAGGCCGAGGAGTGATGACGTGCTTAGTGAATACCTCAGGCAGCAGAAACCAGAGGAGGAGCAAGGACAGGAAGAGCAGGATCCATCATGGAAGGACAAACCCCTGCACGGTATGTATCACCGGCAGATAGAAGAAGTGGCTGACATTGAAAAATCCTACCAGTGGCTGGACAAAGCTGGACTGAAAGACAGCACAGAGGCACTAATCCTAGCAGCACAGGAGCAGGCACTGAGTACAAGATCGATAGAGGCTGGGATCTACCATACCAGGCAAGACCCCAGGTGCAGGCTGTGCAAAGATGCCCCTGAGACAATCCAGCACATAACAGCGGGGTGCAAGATGCTAGCAGGCAGGGCATACATGGAACGCCATAACCAAGTGGCTGGCATAGTACACAGGAACATCTGTGCGAGTACGGACTGGAAGTCTCGAAGTCACGATGGGACACACCTCCAAAGGTGGTTGAGAATGACAAAGCTAAGATCCTGTGGGACTTCCAGATACAGACTGACAAACTGGTAATGGCCAACCAACCGGACATAGTAGTTGTGGACAAACAGGAGAACAAGGCTGTAGTGATAGATGTAGCAATCCCGAGCGATAGCAACATCAGGAAGAAGGAACACGAGAAACTTGAGAAATACCAAGGGCTGAAAGAGGAGATAGAAAAGATGTGGAAGGTGAAGGCACAAGTGGTGCCCGTGGTGATAGGAACCCTGGGGGCTGTGACCCCCAAACTGGGAGAGTGGCTCCAGCAGATCCCAGGAACAACATCTGAGATCTCTGTCCAGAAGAGCGCAGTCCTAGGAACAGCTAAGATACTGCGCAGGACCCTCAAGCTCCCAGGCCTCTGGTAGAGGACCCGAGCTTGAAGGAAGAAGCAAGACCGCCCCAAAGAGAAGGGGCGAGTGGGGAATTTTTTTTTTTATATATATGTATGTATATGTATATATATGTGTGTGTGTATATATACATATATATACGTGTATATATATATATATAAAAAATTCCCCACTCGCCCCTTCTCTTTGGGGCGGTCTTACTTCTTCCACATCTTTTCTATCTCCTCTTTCAGCCCTTGGTATTTCTCAAGTTTCTCGTGTTCCTTCTTCCTGATGTTGCTATCGCTCGGGATTGCTACATCTATCACTACAGCCTTGCGCTTAGCGTACAGTCTCAGGGTGCTGGATTTGGGGTGAAACCTTCCATGCATTGTAAGGAGCTTCCTTGTCTTGATGTCAGTGGCTTCCATCTCCTCCTTTGGCCAGCTTATTATGCCAGCTGGGTACCTGATGACCGGGAGGGCGTAGGTGTTGATCGCCCGGACCTTGTTCTTCCCATTCAGCTGACTTCTCAGGACTTGCCTTACTCTCTGGAGGTACTTGGTGGTCGCTGCTCTCCTTGCGGCCTCTTCGTGGTTACCATTTGCCTGCGGGATCCCAAGGTACTTGTAGCTGTCTTCCACATCTGCTATCTTGCCTTCTGGTAGTACAATCCCCTCAGTTCTGACTACTTTTCCTCTCCTCGCAACCATCCGGCCACACTTGTCCAGTCCGAATGACATTCCGATGTCTTGGCTGTATATCCTGGTGGTATGTATCAGTGAGTCGATGTCTCGTTCGCTTCTGGCATACAGCTTGATGTCATCCATGTAGAGGAGGTGGCTGATGGTTGCTCCATTGCGTAGTCGATATCCGTAACCGCTCTTGGCGATGATCTGGCTGAGGGGGTTCAGGCCTATGCAGAACAGCAGCGGGGACAGGGCATCTCCTTGGTATATGCCGCACTTGATGTTGACTTGGGCAATTGGCTGGAAGTTGGCCTCTAGTGTTGTTTTCCACCTTCCCATTGAGTTCTGGATGAAGGCTCTTAGAGTCCTGTTGATCTTGTACAGTTCTAAGCATTCCATGATCCATGTGTGCGGCATCGAAGTCGTAGGCTTTCTTGTAGTCAATCCAGGCAGTGCACAGGTTGGTATGTCTGGTCTTGCAGTCTCGGTGACCGCTTTATCTACCAGGAGCTGGTGCTTGGCTCCTCTGGTGTTACTACCAATTCCTTTCTGTGCTTTGCTCATGTATTGATCCATGTGCCTGGTCATCTTAGCCGCTATGATGCCCGACAGGAGCTTCCATGTTGTGCAGAGGCAGGTTATTGGGCGGTAGTTGGATGGGACTGCTCCCTTCTGGGGGTCCTTCACGATCAGTACTGTTCGTCCTTCCGTTAGCCATTCAGGGTGGGTTCCATCCACTATTAGCGTGTTCATTTGTGCCGCCAGTCGCTCATGAAGGGAAGTTAGCTTCTTTAGCCAGTAGGCATGGATCATGTCAGGCCCTGGTGCTGTCCAGTTCTTCATGCCTGAGACCCTCTCTTGGATGTCTGCCATTGTGATGGTTACTGGATCTTGTTCAGGAAGGTTGCGATCAGTACTGTTCGTCCTTCCGTTAGCCATTCAGGGTGGGTTCCATCCACTATTAGCGTGTTCATTTGTGCCGCCAGTCGCTCATGAAGGGAAGTTAGCTTCTTTAGCCAGTAGGCATGGATCATGTCAGGCCCTGGTGCTGTCCAGTTCTTCATGCCTGAGACCCTCTCTTGGATGTCTGCCATTGTGATGGTTACTGGATCTTGTTCAGGAAGGTTGCTGTGGTCTGCTCTCAAGTCCACCAGCCATTGGGCATTGCTGTTATGTGTTGCCTCCTTCTCCCATATGTTCTTCCAGTATTCTTCAGTCTCCAGCCTTGGCGGGTCTGCTCGTGTTATTACCCTGCCACTGTGAGTACACCTTGGATGGCTCAGTGGAGAACATCCTGTTTATTCTCCTGGTATCAACTTCTCGGGTGTATCTCTTCAGCCGGGTAGCCAGGGCTGTGAGCCTTTGTTTGGCAGTCTCAAGGGCCTCAGGTATGGACAGGTTGTTGTATTTCTCAGGCAGGTTGTACTTCTTCATCATGCCTTTCTGTAATTCCGATAGTTGGCTAACTTCTCTCCGTGTTGCCTTGATCTTAGCCTCCAACCTCCGTTTCCATGGAGGATAGTGCACCTTATTTGTGCTTGTGTTGATCTTATAGCCAAGCACCTCAAGGATCACAGTTGCTGTGCTGTATATCAGCTGGTTGGTCTCAGTGATGGTCGTAGTTGGGATTGTCTGTAGTGCTGCATTAACATCCTCTAGGATACTTTCAGAAGGTACTTCACGTATTCTTGGTAACCGGCCACGGGGGTGCCAAGAGTCCATCTTAGCCATGATTTTCAATCTCAGGTCAGCTGCTCTTGCATTAAGCTCTGTTGTTATTGGGGCTTGGAACCCGATCTCCGATTGTGGGGATGATGATGATATCTCCCCTCTGACCTGTCTGTCTCTGGCCTGGCTCCCCCTTGCCGTAGCATTTGTGTTGTACCTCATCAATCTCTAGTTGCGATAGCAGGTGTTTCTTACGGATATTAGAGCACTGAGCTACTAGCTGTTAGGAGAACAAGGCTGTAGTGATAGATGTAGCAATCCCGAGCGATAGCAACATCAGGAAGAAGGAACACGAGAAACTTGAGAAATACGAAGGGCTGAAAGAGGAGATAGAAAAGATGTGGAAGGTGAAGGCATATATATATATATATATATATATATATATATATATATATATATATATATATATATATATATATATATATATATATGTATGTATGTATGTATGTATGTATGTATGTATATATATACTGTATACATACATACATACATACATACATACATACATACATACATATGTATACATACATATATTACAGGAAGCAATGAATTTATATATTGTAAGTTACGGATTCTTCCTGTTGTACTGTATATATGTCTTCATAATTATATTATAGAGGCTGGTCCATTTTTACAACCTGGAATCTACCTGATAGACAAGATTTTAACCAACCTAGTGCAGGGATTTTAATCCCAATTAAAAAATTTCAAAACATAAGCTAATTGATAAAAATAAATACATAAATCGATAAATAAGTTTAAAAAAACATGTCTTCCTGCTCCACTAAATGAAACCCCTTTTTTAAAAGGTGTGTTTTAGTGATGTGAAAGACATGAAATCTGGATCCAGATGCAGTTGTAATGGAAGATCGATGCAGAGAGTTTTTGCTGCTACAGATAAACATTTTAGTGTCTTAAAACTAAAGTTAAAACACATATTACTTGAAAAATATATGCTGATAAAGAAGTTGGCCTACTTATTGGGACTGGTGCATATCAAGAAATGGAGACCAATAAGTAATTTCCAGCAAAGGACAGTTTACTGCATATGGTGGGTCATCAGTGGTCCACTTAGATATTTCAGATTGGATATTTTGGTGAAAGTAATACGTTGGTAACATGTCTATTGATATGTTCAGTATTAACATCTTTCTAACTCTACTTTTGCATTACATATTAACATATCTGATTATATTTATAGAAAAACTTGTTTTCCAGATGAATTTAATTAGACCAAAATAAGAACACCAAGTGTAATTAGATCATAACTCACAGTTCAAGTGGGAGGAGAGAAAACAATGGGAGGTTGGAAAATTATGATGATGATGTTATGCAACTGGCAAAAACGGCAGAGAGAAGCGGAGGGACGAATGTTAGATAGAAAGTGATAAATAATTTGTCTGGCCGAGTTTTAGTCAGAGGCTGCCAGGGTTGCAGTTTCTCCTCCACCTCTCTCTGAGGATGGAGAACCAGGACGGAGCAGAGCTCTGCTTTCCACAACTCCTCAATGTCTCCTGCAGGAAACCAAAGCTCAATCAGTCTGACACTGTCCTTGTGTATTTGCTGTTCTTCATCTGTGTGTTCACTGTGTCTCTCAACCTGCTCGTCATCATCTCAGTCTCCCACTTCAGGCAGAGATAAACTCAACTAAACAAAGATTATTTTTAAGTCTGAACAGAATAACTAAAATAAATAACTTTACATATTTACAACAGACGTATTTTCCACTTTGCTGACAATGTTTGTGAATGTTAAATGTCCAGATGTGCCACATGTTAGTAATATGACTTTACATGAATGTCTCATATTCCATGACATGTCTTTGTCTCCCTGCAGGCAGCTGCACACACCCACCAACCTCCTCCTCCTCTCTCTGGCCGTGTCTGATTTCCTCTATGGGCTCGAGTCAGTGTTAGAAGCTTATCGACAAACAGTCTGTTGGCTTCTTGGTGAAGTCGCGTGTTCGTTACACATTTATTTGCTCTCGATCGCTGTCTCTGCCTCAGTAGGTCTCATGGTTCTTATATCAGTCGACCGTTATGTGGCTATTTGTGACCCTCTGCATTATCCCACCAGAGTCACTGTGACAAGGGTTAAAATGTGTATTTGTACGTGTTGGACATGTTCTATTGTCTACTTTGGTCTGTTTTTTTATAAAGATTTTGTCCAACCAGGTCTTCATAATACCTGTTATGGACAGTGTGTGGTGACAGTTGGATACTTTCAAGCTATTTTTGATATTGTTTTCTCATCTCTTGCTCCAATCACTGTCGTCATAATTTTGTATATACGAGTGTTTGTGACGGCTGTGTCTCAGGCTCGTGCCATGCGCTCTCATGTTGCAGCCGTCACACTCCATCATTCAGGGACTGTAATGACTAAGAAATCTGAGCTGAAAGCCGCCAGGACTCTGGGTGTTGTTGTACTTGTGTTCTTAATGTGTTATTGCCCATATAATGTTCTGATTTTTGTAACAGCTGATATTACTATACCTCCAGCCTCTGGTGTCTTCATGTTGTGTATCAGCCCCTGTCTGAACCCTGTGATTTACGCCTTGTTCTACCCCTGGTTTAGAAAAGCTCTCAGACTCATTTTCTCCCTTCAGATTCTGCAGCCTGGCTCCCGTGAGACCAACATGCTGTAAACAGACACTGTGCAGTGACTGAAATGTGATCTGCTCTATGGTCAAAGAAATTCATTCATACATGTTCTTCATGAGTGAATTCACATCCAAACCGTGAAAACGTGCAGTTCCTAAAGTTGTTACTGTCACAAAATCTTTTGTACTTTCTACTGATTGATTGATGCTTTGTTACATCCAGTGATGGTTCTTTTTGTCGGTAACCAGTCATACACACTCCCTGTTGTCTATGTCTAACTTGTATATTTCCAGTCTGAGTCTGTCCTGTTTCTCATTCAGCTTCTGGTTTCAGTTTTTTCCTCTGTCTGTTTTCACAAGCACCACACAGTGACGTCTGTTCAACGGAACCAAATAAAAAGTACACTTCACGTAAATGTCAACTTTGATGAGTTTGTTACATTTTACATACTATCTCTTCTTCGCAAATGTGCACAAACACTCCAACAGACCCTCATATGAACTTTGTTGAAGATATAAAATGAAGTGAAGTGAAAGTAGATGGTAAGACGCCAGGTGGTTTAATGTTGGTCAATAATAGTCTCAGCAGGGAGAGGAATTCCAATGACAGCTGGCAGGACATAAAACAAGCAGCAGACTGAGAATGGGTTGGACGAAGGACTAGTTTCATTTACTTTAAAAAAATGTTTGCAGTTTGTCCCTGTGTCCACAAGGTGTCAGTGTAACTATTCCGTTAATTCTCGACTTCCTGTGTCACTGGCAACATGTCCTACAGAAAATGAGCAGTTACCTTTAACCCTGCTCTTCTGTGGTCTGATGAGAGCAAAGTTCACCTTTTTGCCCATTAAAAAAGTGCTTTTTATACGCCTGTATGTTCTGTGCAGTTTAGTTTCCCAGTGATTCAGCCTGATAGAATAGAATAGAATAGAACTTTATTAATCCCACAGTGGCGAAATTCTTGTCATTTAGCAGCCGTGGACAAGGACACAGAATCTGCACAGAACAATGTGCATTATAGTTTAACAGAAAAAGGCATTTAAAACTAAAAATATATACATATTTACATTGGAACATGAAATATTACACAATAAATAAGAATATACAAGTAAAATTGCACATTGTGTGTCACTGCAGTGACTCATTAAATAGTCTTATGGCTGTGGGGAGGAATGAGCGACGGTAGCGCTCCTTCCTGAACTGTGGGTGTAACAGTCTACTGCTGAAGGAGCTGCTCAGAGCCTCCACAGTGTGGTGCAGGGGGTGGGAGGGGTTATTATCCATGATGGATATTAGTTTGGCCAGCATCCTTCTGTCCGCCACCTCCTCGATGGAGTCCAATGTGCAGCCCAGGACAGAGCCGGCTCTCTTAACATGCTTGTTAAGTCTCTTCCTGTCTCTGTCCGTGCTCCTCCCAGCCCAGCACACAACACCATAGAGGACTGCTGAGGCCACCACAGTGTCGTAGAATGTCCGTAACAGCTCCCTGCACACACCAAAGGACCTCAGTCTCCTCAGCAGGTGGAGGCGACTCTGACCCTTCCTACACAGAGAGTCTGTGTTGTTCATCCAGTCCAGTTTTTTGTTTAGGTGGACACCCAGGTATTTAAATGTGTCCACAACTTCAATGTCTGAGCCCTGGATGCTCACCGGTGTGTGTGGTGGAGGGTTTCATCTGAAGTCAAGCACTAACTCCTTTGTCTTACTGGTGTTCAGGAATAAATAATTGTTCTCACACCAGTCCACAAAGTCGAGATGACCCCTGTATTCCTGCTCATTTCTCACCCAGTACACAGCCAACAATGGCTGTGTCGTCCGAGAATTTCTGCAGGTGACAGAGGTGGGAGTTGTACTTGAAGTCTGACGTGTAGAGTGTGAAAAGAAAAGGGGGGAGCACAGGCCCTTGAGGTGCCCCCGTGCTGCAGACGACCACATCCACAGTTGATGGTCCAGGCAGCTAGGTGTTGGTCCACGCCTGCTACCTCCAGCTTCCCCCTCAGCAGTGATGGCTGGATGGTGTTGAAAGCACTGGAGAAGTCAAAGAATATGACCCTTACAGTACTCCCAGGGGACTCCAGGTGAGACAAGGCCCGGTGCTGCAGGGATGTCACCTCCTCTGAAAGACTTACAAGCTTCAGCAGCTGAGCTGAATAAGACTGTAGATACAGCAGCTGTGTCTAACAGACTGTGGAATTTCTAACTCTTATGCACCTTACGGCAAACTCTATAGTTTATTTTTCCTCTCTATGGAGCAGCAGGAAAAGGGTGCCCACATCTACACAACCTCCTGCAGATTCTGGACTAAAAACAGACCTATCACATAAAAACAAACAGAAGACCCACAAATTGCACTTCAGGCTCTGAGCACATTAATAATCAAGCGACCATTTGTTCAAACAGACACATATTTATTCTCTTTGACACTCTCTTATAAAGCTTCCACTATATTTGAACTTAAATCTGTCCTGCAACTGACAAAGGTTCTGGATGCTTTACATGGAATTATGTTGAAATGAATTTTAATGGGACCAGAAGCAAAACTCAGAAACCCTCAATCCCAATTGATGTCAATGAGATTAAATTTATTTCCAAGAATTTGTTTGTGACCCATTAGTTTCTCCTAATGTCAGTGAGCTGAGCCTCTCTGGACAGAAAGTCTGTTCCCACCTGTATGCCTTAGTGTCACATGATGACATCTGACCCTCTGAGGCATTACTGCATTCAGAGGTGTGAAGAAAAACAAACCTCTTCATTAACATGATGTAGCCGCCACATATTAAAGTGAAACAGTCACTGATGTGTGTGTGTGTGTGTGTGTGTGTGTGTGTTTGCTTGACACTTGTTTTTTTAATTTCTCTTTTGATCTTTAATATTTATGTTGGTTCAGAATCTAAAGGGATTTGAAGAGATCATATTACACAGGTTCATTATGTCTTGTAACTTTAAGGGCCCAGACTGTACATTTACACTCATTTGATGGTGGATTGATAGATGGGGTTTTATTTGGTTAAATCTCACAGAATAACACAGTTCCACATGGAAATCTTGGAAAAGTGTTTCAGTGGAACGATATTTGACATAGATAATAAGTAAGTAGAGGCTTGCCTTTACAAACTGGAAAACAATCATGGTGTTCACCAAGGAAATGAGAAAAAAGGGCCAAGATTAAAATGAGACTAAAAAACATTAATAATAACAGAGACAATAAACTTAAAGCTAATTCCCAGGTTGATGGTGAATTGCTAATAAAAAAGAGATTCCTGTGACTGACAGATAACACAAAACTACAGTTCATCCCAGACAGAATTAGGCTGATCTGGTACTAGGAGATCTTTTAGGTATGATGGAGCCTGACCGCTTAGAGGAGTATTGACTCCTGCGGTAAGTCTATTGTGTCACTTCCTGTTTTGGGTCTATGCTGAAGAATTCTTCACTGGTTAATCGTAGCTCTTATTTTATCTAAATTAGTGATTTCTCTGCATAAGATCTACCACTTGGGACGTGAGATTTGTATTACACAAGCACCTGCTCTTCTGAAATATAAAACTAGCTAACATTAACAACATTTAACCGATCTTAGCTCCACTAGCCTAGCACTTCGCAGTTAGCAATGGCTTCTCCTTCTGTATCTCTTCTGACTTGCTCAGTGTGTCACATGTTTAGTTTTTCCTCGGCCTCCTTTAGTGACAATGACATTTGTAATAAGTGTAAGGTTTTTGCAGCTTTCCAGGCAAGGCTCTCGGAGTTGGAACCACAGCCGTACCAAGAAACATTATCCAGCTAGTCAGGCCCCGGTAACTGGTGCGGACCAACCTAGCATACCTAGCATAGCCACTGTTAGCTGTCCCCTGGCAGTACCCGAGCAGCTGGGAAGCCAGGCCGGCTGGGTGACAGTTCGTAAGAGATCTAATGCTAAACAGAGGCCTGAGGTTCACCACCAGCCGGTTGACATTTCTAAGCGGTTTTCCCCACTCAGCGACACATTCCCTGAGGAAAAACTCTGGTAATTGGCGACTCCATAGTCAGAAACACAAAGTTAGAGCCTCCAGCGGCCATAGTCCAATGTTATCCTGGGGCCAAAGTGGGCGACATTGAATCCTAAATCCTTAAAGGCCTGTCCGTTTGTACAAATTGGATTCTATCTGATAGACAAGATTTGACCCAACCTAGTGCAGGTCTTTTAATCCCAATTACATTTTCCAGTCTCTGTAATAACATTTAAAAACACAAGCCAACTGATGAATAGAAATACATAAATAAATAAATAATAGATAAAAAAAATAGTCTTCCTGCTCCACTAAATGAAACAACTCCTTTATAAAGGTGTGTTTATGGCCGTCTGTCTCTCCGTACTTCATTTGTGTTTATGCTGTTTTTGACACTTATTTTTCATAACCTCAACTCTCTGCTGGTGTACAGTTGTCAGTTTCTACTGGATCTTAGGCCACCTGATAACAGTTGTGTCTGGATTACCAAGGATGGACATAAAACGATGCCCCCATTACTATCGGGAATCCCAGCGCACCTGGGCCGCACTCCTGGGCCACCCCCACGCAAGAAATGCCACCGCCGTTGCGGTAAGCGTAGTGGAAGGTTGGTTAGGCCAGTGCTTCTCAAATAGTGGGGCCAGGGGGGCGTGTGTGACCCTGGGGAATATGCTTTTTTTGCCGTACTAGAATAAAGTGTAATTGTAGATCCAGTCTGTTGTAAAGTCTAATTTTTTCCACCTGAGGCAACTGGCCAAAGTTAAGCCAGTTCACAATAATCAGCACTTTGAGACAGTAATCCACGCCTTTGTTACCACCCGGCTGGATTACTGTGACGCACTTTATTTTGGCGTCAGTCAGTCGTCGATCTCTCGACTGCAGCTAATCCAAAATTCTGCTGCACGTCTCTTAACTGGCACTAGAAAACATGACCATATTACACCTATTTTATCCTCTCTTCACTGGCTGCCTGTGCATTTTAGGATCCATTTTAAACTTCTCTTATTTGTTTTTAAATGTTTAAATGGTGCTGCCCCAATGTATCTCTCTGAACTTCTGCATTTATATACTCCTCCTCGGTCACTCAGATCAGCCGACCTGCTGCTCCTGAGTGTAACAAAAACTAAACGGAAGCTCAGAGGGGACAGAGCTTTTGCGGTGGCAGCTCCAAAATGGTGGAACGAGCTGCCCCTGCACATCAGACAGGCCTCCTCCTTGCCTGTTTTTAAATCATTTCTTAAGACCCATTTGTTTTCACTGGCTTTTGATGCAGTTTGAGTTGTTGACATTATTTTATGTGTGTCATTTATTTATTTATTTATTGTTAAATTGTTGGGTTTTATTTGAATATTTCATGCCTTAACCTGTACAGCACTTTGTTCAAACTTGTTGTTTTAAAGGGCTTAACAAATAAAGTTGCAGTTACAGTTCTGACTTGAAAGACATGAAATCTGGGGCCAGATGCAGTTGTAATGGAAGATTGTTGCAGAGAGTATGTGCTACTACAGATAAACATTTTAGTGTCTTAAAAACTAAAGTTAAAACATATTACTTGAAAAATATATTCTGATAAAGCAGTTGACCTACTTATCAGGACTGGTGCATATCCAGCAAAGGACAGTTTACTGCATATGGTGGGTCATCAGTGGTCCACTTAGATATTTCAGATTGATATTTTGGTGGAGAAAATATGCTGGTAACGTGTCTATTGATATGATCAGAATTAACATATTTTTAACTCTACATTTGCATTACATATTAACATATGTCATTATATTTATAGAAAAACTTGTTTTCCAGAGGAACTTAATTAGACCAAAATCAACTGCATTTTCATTAGTTTTATAGGAACGTAACTTTAAGGAGACAGAGTTGTCCAGAGAAAAAAATTGAGTGTGTCAACAGAAAATAGTCAGAACATTAAGTGTAATTAGATCATATCTCACAGTTCAAGTGGGAGGAGAGAAAACAATGGGAGGTTGGAAAATTATGATGATGTTATGCAACTGGCAAAAACGGCAAAGAGAAGCGGAGGGACGAATGTTAGACAGAAAGTGATAAATCATTTGTCTGGCCGAGTTTTAGTCAAAAGCTGCCAGGGTTGCAGCTTCTCCTCCTCCTCTCTCTGAGGATGGAGAACCAGGACGGAGCAGAGCTCTGCTTTCCACAACTCCTCAATGTCTCCTGCAGGAAACCAAAGCTCAATCAGTCTGACACTGTCCTTGTGTATTTGCTGTTCTTCATCTGTGTGTTCACTGTGTCTCTCAACCTGCTCGTCATCATCTCAGTCTCCCACTTCAGGCAGAGATAAACTCAACTAAACAAAGATTATTTTGAGTCTGAACAGAATAACTAAAATAAATAACTTTTCATATTTACAACAGACGTGTTTTCCGCTTTGCTAACAATGTTTGTGAATGTTAAATGTCCAGATGTTCCACATGTAAGTCATATGACTTTACATGAATGTCTCATATTCCATGACATGTCTTTGTCTCCCTGCAGGCAGCTGCACACACCCACCAACCTCCTCCTCCTCTCTCTGGCCATGTCTGATTTCCTCTTTGGGCTCGTGTCAGTGTTAGAAGCTTATCGACAAACAGTCTGTTGGCTTCTTGGTGAACTCGCGTGTTCGTTACACGTTTATTTGCTCTCGATCTCTGTCTCTGCCTCAGTAGGTCTCATGGTTCTTATATCAGTCGACCGTTATGTGGCTATTTGTGACCCTCTGCATTATCCCACCAGAGTCACTGTGACAAGGGTTAAAATGTGTGTTTGTACGTGTTGGACATGTTCTATTGTTTACTTTGGTCTATTTTTTTATGAAAATTTGGCTCATCCAGGTCTTTATAATACCTGTTATGGACAGTGTGTGGTGGCTGTTAGAAATATTCAAGCGGTTTTTGATGTTTTTTTCTCATTTGTTGCTCCAATCGCAGTCGTCATAATTCTGTATATACGAGTGTTTGTGACGGCTGTGTCTCAGGCTCGTGCCATGCGCTCTCATGTTGCAGCCGTCACACTCCAGCATTCAGGGACTGTAATGACTAAGAAATCTGAGCTGAAAGCTGCCAGGACTCTGGGTGTTGTTGTAGTTGTGTTCTTAATGTGTTACTGCCCATATAATGTTCTGCTTTTTGTAACAGCTGATGTTCCTTTACCTCCAGCCTCTGGTGTCTTCATGTTGTGTATCAGCCCCTGTCTGAACCCTGTGATTTACGCCTTGTTCTACCCCTGGTTTAGAAAAGCTCTCAGACTCATTTTCTCCCTTCAGATTCTGCAGCCTGGCTCCCGTGAGACCAACATGCTGTAAACAGACACTGTGCAGTGACTGAAATGTGATCTGCTCTATGGACAAAGAATTTATTCAATGAAAGATTTCACATTCAAACCGTTAAAACGTGCAGTTCCTAAAGTTGTTACTGTCACAAAATCTGTTGTATTTTCTGTTGATTGAAGTGATGCTTTGTTACTTCCAGTGATGGTTCTTTTTGTCGGTAACCAGTCATACACACTCCCTGTTGTGTATGTCTAACTTGTATATTTCCAGTCCGAGTCTGTCCTGTTTCTCATTCAGCTCCTGGTTTCAGTTTTTTCCTCTGTCTGTTTTCACAAGCACCACACAGTGACGTCTGTTACACAGAACTAAAGAAGAAGTAATATTGATGAATGGGATGAATGTGTTAAATTTTACATTCTATCTCTGTGAATGAAGGGAAGTGGAAGTAGATGGTAAGAGGCCAGGTGGTTTAATGTTGGTCAATAATAGTCTCAGCAGGGAGAAGAATTCCAAAGACAGATGGCAGGACATGAAACAAGCAGCAGACTGAGAATGGGTTGGACAAAGTACTAGTTTCATTCACTTTAAAAAAGTTTCCCTGTGATTCAGCCTGATATATTTGTTTTTACTGATGGATGTTTAAGTTGACCTTCTCTCTTTCTTCTGAAACCTTTATTGGTCACACCTCACTCCTCACATGTTCATTCACTTTAATCAAATAATCAGCGGTTTCCACTGCTAAAGGCCTTTAAAGGCTAAGTAAATAATACAGAACTCATCCACAGACTGGTTGACATCGAGGAGGTTGTTCTGTGAAAACTAATCTATAAGTTGATTGAAAACTGATCGTTTAAAGATTGTCGTCAGAAGTGGAAGAATAGAGATAAGTCTGTAATTCTCAACAAGGGAGGGTCGTGTGAAGGCTTCTTAATTAGGGGATAATCTGGGCTGTTTAAATGAGGCGGGAAAAGTGCCTGTTATAGTTCATGTAATAATCAGATGGCCATAGGGGAGAAGAATGGATTAGTTGTCTTCAGTCAGAGCGGAAAACGAAGAGTAAATGTTACTTTTAGATTAAATTTGCAGGATTTCTCTATCTGGAGCAGAGAACAGGGAGCTGACGGCTGACATGTTTTCGCCTTGGTGAAGGCAGATGGAGTCCTCTTCTTAGCGCTTATGATCATGGGGTGTTGACCACAGATCCAGTCAGCAACCATGGATTAGGAGCTGAGGGTTGAGCAGGACAAGATAACGGGACAGAGACTGTCGATGCAAGTTAAAGTGGTGAAGTGTATCAAAAGTGAATTGCATCAGCCCTTGATCTTTCTCCGACCCCGACCCACTGCTGCAACTAACTAAATACCAACGTGCTTTATTGACAATGTAGTTAAAGAAACTGTATGTTGTAATGCAAGGTCGCATATTTAGCAGGAAACGAAAAAGAATATTTTAGCGCAAGACTGGATGTTTTGGTGGAAAAAAAACTTTACTTTATGTTACTTATATACTTATTACACATATATTACATGATTACAACATTTCACATTTGTTATAGCATTTAGAAATGATAATAATAATAATAATTCTGCTTGATAACATTCAGTTTGGTCTTGTGTCCTCTAGGTGTCTGTTACTATTTTGTTGAAGAGCCTCAGAGTGCCTTTCTGACATTGCCACTCACAGTGTCACCAGCACAAGGTCAACAACACCGACACCAGAAAGTTGTTCTCCACTTCAAATCCCTGCTCCACCCACCTCCACCATCCACCATCCAGCTGTCTCACAGCCGATGACTTTGCCTCCTTCTTCACCAACAAGGTGGCAGCAATCAGCTTCCAGTTCTCTCCTTTATCTTCTTTGTTTCTGGCCAAAACGCTGGAACTCTCAGACTTTCTTTCCCAAAACACTCTCCTTGATGTCAACCAGCCTGGCTTCTAGGTTGGTCACTCCACAGAGACAGCACCTGTGATGGTCGTGTGGAATCCTTCTTCTGTCTTCTTTTCTACTTCTAATTCTACTGGACCTATCTGCAGCCTTTGACACTGTGAACCTTTACATCCTCTGCACTCCGCACACTCGGGACCAGCACTAGCCTGGCTTCGATCTTACTTGTCTGGACGTACTTTCAAGGTATCCTGGCAGGGGCGTGATTCTAACTCTCATAACCTCTCCACCGGTGTAACACAGGGCTCAGTCCTTGGTCCTCTTCGTTTTTGCATCTATCCTACATCCACAACACACAGCTCCTCCTGCCCTTTCCACCAGATAACTCCACTGTTTCTCTGACATCTCTGCTTGGATGAGAGAAAGACATCTTCTGCTTATACTGATTTTCTTGTCTTCTCAGCCAGACCTTCAACTATATGGAAAAACAAATTAATTTGCACATGTTCTTCACTGAGCGAATTCACAAATCCAAGCAGTGAAAATGTGCAGTTCTTAACAATCAGTTGTATTTTCTCATGATTTAAGTGCGCTTCATTATTTCCAGTGATGGTGCTTATTATCTATAACCAGTCATACACACTCCGTGCTGCAGATATCTAACCTGTGTATTTAAAGTCTGAGTCTGTCCACTTTCTTGTTACAGTTTTTTCCTCTGTGTCCGTTTCCACAAGCTCACATCCAAAAGACAACCTGTCCTAACCCAGCTGCTTCTTATCAACTCTCACACTTCTGACTAGAATCACTACAAACATCCAGACATCAAAGTCATTATCTGCAGCATTACTTACAAGCACAGGATGTGTTCAATTACTTTTGAAAAATTAAATATTTAGCCAGAGTCGTGATCGACTCACGGTGAATGATGATTCCAATTTTTGTCCCACTTCCTCGGACGTCACACAAACATAAGCAACAGTTAGCCAGACGCAGCAGTTGCTCTACAGCAACTACAAAACCTCACAGATGCAGGATGGGAGACGCCCACTCTCACCTCTCACCTCATATAACAGCTGATTGGATCAAATACATGATGTTTTCTCTTGTGTGTAATGTGAGATGATTTTATTTGGATCAATGGATATACAGTATATAGATAAATAATGAAAATGTCTGTTTTGTTTAGCATACCTGTGGTTTCATGTCACATCAGTCAGATCATTTCTATACAGCAGCAAACTGATGTAGCAACAGGAGGAGGAGATATATGGATGTCCTAACAGAGGACATGAGGTCAGCTGGTGTCAGAGAGGAAGATGCTCAGGATAGAGTGAAGTGGAAACGGATGATTCGCTGTGGCGACCCCTGATGGGAAAAGCCGAAAGAGAAGGAGTAGATTGTATGCGAAACAAGTTACTTTAGTTATTGCCACAACTCAACTTTATAACCTTTTTTTGCATAAAGAACAATAATAAATGAGTTTGTCTCTCTTCTAACAGGGTCCGACAAAAGTTTAAAACAAACGCGCTCTGAACAACGGGCCGTTCAACCCGTGTCACTGAAAAGAAAATGAAAACTGTTTCCGCCCGGTTTCGAACCGGGGACCTTTCGCGTGTGAGGCGAACGTGATAACCACTACACTACGGAAACTGACGATGTCACAGACCATCAGGGAGATCTCACAGCGAAAACTGTTACCTGATGCTATAGGTGAAACCCGGAGACATGTGCACTGAGCTCAGGAACTAAAAGCTGCCGAACATGTACAGCTAATATTGGCAAATAAAGTTTTGTTACAGAGGCACATTGTTATATTATATCATCTAAAGCATATGATCAGTTTTCCTACTATAACCTGCTTCTTTAGTTTCTCTGGTTAATAAATGAATCACTGCAAAACTTCACAACTTCTAATTCAAACCTTCTGACTGACTGTGATGATATTTACTGCATATAGAATGTGAAAACACAGTTTCATTTACTCTAGTTTAAATAGTGAAACAGCTAAAATATCTGATTAATATTATATAAAATTATATTCATATTATCAAGAGATCACTTTGTAGTCGATATTCTGCTAATCTGTAGCCTGTTTGGCTCTGGGTGCAGCTTCATAAAGCAGGACTTAGATCAGACTGACCCAGTTTGAGCCACTAAACTTATAACTGAGAGTGAATTTATTCTACAGCAAAGTCCCACAACGACTCAGCGACGTCTCCTTAATCAGACGGAAACTGAGTGAACGTGAAATCCGTCCCTGTCACTGACCTGTCCTCCTCTGTCTGCTGCTGATGGTTCGGACTATGTCAGTATCCACCAGAACCTGGGGCAGTTCCTCATATATGATCTGACAACTCGCTGTAACATGAGGTTTTATAATACGGGAAATTATTGAAGATGGGAGCTTAAATTTTGTCTCCAAACTTTCAAAGTCAATGAGAAGTGACAGAGCACACCTTTATGTACAGCATGAGTTGACCTTTGACCTCCAGCTGTTCTTCCATCAGTGTCTGTTCATGTCCGTACATTCTGGCTGTGCAGGTGTAGGTGCTGCTGTCAGACGGTCTTGGTTTTCTCAGGTTCAGGCTGAAGTCTCGTTTTCAGAGCATCACCCGTCATCGATGTTCGGCCGCTGTAAAGTTGGTTTTGGTCTTTAAGATCATCACCGTCCTCCCGCGCTTGTGGACAGTTGAGGGATTAAGATCCTTGCGGCTCCATGTCACCGCATTTCCCTGAGGTCCAAACGAGGTCTGACAGGGCATCAGGACCGACTCGTCTCCTGCATTAACCTCCACAGTGACGACATGCTGGGAAACTGTGAGGACACACAGAGAAACATGAGTCAGCTTTGTCCTGTGTCCTAATGTCCGGTGTCAACTGCAGGTCAAATGGTTACAGATGAAGATTAGTGACTAAAACTGGCATTAAAAAAAAAAACTCAACTGAAACAACTTTATTTAATAAACGTTGATGCTGAAGAAATGATATTCACAAAAGCAAAGACCAAAACAATATTTAAAAAAAAATAATCCACCTTCAGATGGTACAAATTGTGAGAATCCAACCCACTAAGGATCCAAAAGCAGAAGTTACATGAGACCAAGGGCAAAAGATTTTATTTAAAGAAACTAAATGCAAAGCACGAGGTATAAATAGGTAAAAGTATAAATAGGGGAACTGCAGGGACACACAGGAAAACTAAGCAGCTGTTGGAATGTAAAGATACTGGTTTTCAGACCAACTCTGCTCACAGGTTTGTCCCTTGTGTGCTCAGAGTATCATCAACCGTTCCCAGATCGTCTCCAGCCTCCAGGACCACGATGTCATGTGACCAGCCCTGTTTCTCACTGGGGCCAATGAGCTGAAGCCGAACATTGTCCTAATGTTGGTCTTGTGAACTACACACAGTCATTGTAAAAACATAAAGATAAGCAGCCCAGCCTACCAGTCCAATACTTATACTGAGTGCAGTTTATGATTTTATCTCACTTCATGCAACTTTTACTCAACTACAATTTACTCCACTGCACTTAACCGACAGCTGTTCTAGATACTTGGAAGATTCAAATCAACATCGGTGTCGGAAGTAATATAACAGTGTAAAATATACTACGAGTTCTTGATTTCAAATATAATTTAAGTGAAGTATGAAAAAAATCGTTATACTTATAAAATCAGCTCCATGATATTTTTGATTATTGTGATTATTGTGATATTCTTACACTGCCAACGGGAAACTTTCCACATCAGTGTGAATGAATGTAAAACTGTGTGTGTGTTTCATACAAATGTGATATTTAATACGTACAAATACACTGTTGGTATTTGTCTGATTCTCAGTTTGATTCTTGTTATTAAGTAACAACAAATGTGTTTCCATAGTTACTGTGGAGGTTCCCTGTTGTTCCTAAGAAGTAACAGGAAGTTCCCTGTACTTACCCTGTAAGTCTGTGATCTAAAGTGTTACTGAGGTCGGATCCATGAACTGGACCCAGACTTACACAGTCCTGGATTATGGACGTCACCAGGACAGGCTGCTGCTAAAAGTCAAACTGGATTTAACAGATACAAGTGTTTGGTAAAAGGAACCAGAAGGACAGAAAGAAGCAGGACAACAGCAGGTAATGACTTGAAACAGAATCAGGATGGACTTAGCATCCAAATGAGAAGTTGTAGGACAAACCCAGCTGTTCTGGGGACAGAATTATGCTACTTTAATCTTTGTCTTGCCCACTGTCAGAGTCCAGATGTGGTTCCTGCTCCAACATGTGTCTGGATTTCAAATGAGAAAGCAGCTGCAGTTTGTTTGTGTGGCCTCCACAGCCAGACGGGTGGTGCTCAGTCACTGTGTGTTTGGTTCCAGGAGAAGCTGCTTCCAGACAAAGATGATGGAGTTTTTCAGATCAGGCACTGATTTACTGATGGACTTCAATCTCCTCCTCTTACAGAGACTGTCGACTGTCACTACCTCTTCCTACTCAAATAGACAGGAGGAGTCAGTGTGAAGAAGAAGACAAAATGTCCTCCTGTCTTCATCCATTGTCCATCAGCTCCTTCTCTTCCAGTTTGTCTCTGATCCCAAGTCAGATCAGATCAATAATCAAAGTTTGATCAACAGATAATTAAACTGATTGATCAGCCATCAGAGGAGTTGGATCAGTGAAGCTGCTTCTGTTCCTGATGTCCACCGTCTCATCTTTGTCTTGAGGTCTTTCTGGAGAGGAGACAGGAGACAGTCAGATAGAGACAGACAACAAGAGTCAAAAGAAAAGACAAGAAACTCACTTTTGACATTGAGCATCAGTGTTTTCATTCTCCAGATGTTTTGGCTGATTACATAACACACATATGTCCCCGTGTCTCTGACTGTGGGACATTTCAGGGTCAGACTGAGGTCTCCAGTTTTCAGCAGGTTCTCCTTCATCTCTGTTCGGTCTCTGTAAAACTGGTGCTGTTCTCCCGGTCGGTCAGAGCCATTCAGATACAAGTGGGTTGTCACTTCTGGTTTAGGTTCCTCACATTCCCACCACACTGTAGTGTCCTCAGGCAGGTCCCCTGTGGTCCTGAAGGGCAGTTGGACAGACTCCACTCCCTCTTTCACCTCCACCTGACAGTCTGAGAGGACAACAAACCTCAACATCAGCTGGACAGACAGCAGCAGCCGTTTAGAGGAGAAAGTTGTAGAGAAAACTGAACAGAAACCTGGAAACTAAAAGCAGCTTTTGATCAGAGTCTTGATGTTGTTGGGATTTTTGTCCCTGTGCTGCTGCCCACAAATGTCTCATGTCAGTGTTGATCTGCTGTCTGTTGCTTTCCTTTGGGACATGTCAAGACCATGTCCAACATGGATGTTACGATTCTTTCTCTAAGAAGTGGAGAGAGTGTTCTCTCAAACTCCCATTGGAGCCCATTATAACAGAGCTCCAGAACATCGCTGCCACACCTTCATTTCCTCGAGTATCTTCATATTGCATGTACATCGGCATGTGCGGTGAAGCCTTATGACACTTAAAGTTGTTTCACTTTATTTCTAGGGCTTCTAATACTTTTCACTTATTGCAAATTTTGCGAGGCTAACTCTTAGCTTTTCCTGTTAGCACCTGTTAGCATTATCATGTTAACAGACACAGCTGCTTCTGGTCATGTGATCAGCCTCACGGCTGCGTCCAATCACTTTAAACTGACACTTTGTATTACTGCTAATACACACACACACAAACACACACAGACAGAAAACAAACTTTCAAAATAAAAGCCTTTTGCTATAGTTTCATATTTTTAGCATTTAAATGCTAAAATGAGTATGTGAAGTCCATCTACAGTGGACACACACAAAAACACATACAGACTGAGAACGCACTTTCAAAATAAAAGCCATTGTAAAACTGTTTTTAAATTTTTATCATTTAAATACTAAAATGACTGTGTTTACAACGTGTAGCTCAGTGTTGTTGAAAGAACAAGTCTACTGTAACATGAGGAAAGATCAAAAATAGATGTTGATGTGCAGCTGCTTTTACTTCTTGATTTGTTGCAGTTAAAGCTCCAGTTTGGAACTTGTTTGAACAGATGTTAGTTTAACTCTTGATTCGTTACCTTCCAGCTCTGCAGACGTAGGTACAGAAAGAGGCTAAAGTTAAAGCAAAGCACAATGTCAAACTACATGTTTTGAAGGTGACACTTAAATCTGTATTTGTAGTTCCTGATGATGTTCCTGAGCATCATTATTTTTTATCTAATTATTGTTCGAAAAAGTAAAAAAGTCGTTAATAAACTTTATGTTGAGTGTTTGCAGTTTTTCTGCAGTTTAAATATTTAATATCCTTTGTACTATTTTCTATATTTACCTTAGCACATTTACACAAGGCTTGTGGTTG
The DNA here is from genome assembly GCA_033026295.1 of Channa striata. Taxonomy (NCBI): domain Eukaryota; kingdom Metazoa; phylum Chordata; class Actinopteri; order Anabantiformes; family Channidae; genus Channa; species Channa striata. The sequence goes on from CM065168.1 coordinate 44,872,652, forward strand.
GCTCAAAAACAAAAAAATGAAAAAACAAAAGACCTGAGTATTAAATAAGTGTTAAAAAGATTCAAAGGAAACAAGACCCACAAAATCTACAAGCTCTTCACCGTCTACAAAAATGGATAAAAGATTGTTTTGTGGTAGGTGGCACGGATGGTCGGTCTCAATACAGTAAGGTCTACATAGTAACTTGGTGTTGGTTAAGGTGGTCTTGACTACAAAACTGGGGTCAGGCACATTTGTCCACAATTAAAGTGACAACCCTAGTCAGCAGTGTCCACTAACTATTGTCCGTTGATTTCAGTGGGTGATCACAGCAACATTGTCATTGACAGTGAGGACAGAACAATGTCTGTGGAAACATTAGAGGACAGATCCATGTTTTCTGTGTCCACCTAAACCCAATTTAGCTTCTGAAACTAATCCCAGCTTCTTGTTTTCTGGATGGATATTTTCATTGTCACTGAAATAAGGTCAAGAGACAGAAAATGTCCAAGAGATCCAGCCCACCTTTGTCTCCAATGAGACCAACAATCCAATTCATCAAGTTGTGTGTGCAGCGCCACACGATCAAGAACCTGTTGTTACCTGGAGCTGATCTACTTGTGGTGGAGCTCAGTTCCAAATTTGTCTCCGTCACAAATACTTACATTCCACCGAAACGATTCACTGTCAGAGTCATTAAATAAAGTAGAAACATACTCAGAGTAATACTAAAGTTTATCTCAGTATAAAGATGAACAGTTAGTTTAGCAGAAAGACTTTAAACTGACCTTTGACCTGGAGCTTCACAAGTTTCTTTATCAGGATGTTTCCCTCCCTGCTGTAGACGGTGCAGGTGAAGGTTCTTCTGTCCCAGTCTGTGGGGTATTTTAGGGTCAGACTGAGGTCTCCAGTTTTCAGCAGGTCTCTCTTCATCTCTGTTCGACCTTTGAAATCCTGATGCTGTTCTTCAGGCTTGTCAGAGCCGTTCTGATACACATGGACATTATTATATTGAATGTCGTTTCCACTCCACTCTGACATCTTCAGGCAGACGAACTGTGGTTTCACAGGGCAGCTGGACAGACTCCATCCCTGAATTCCCCTCTACATGTTGGACTGAGAGGACAACAAAGCATAACATCATGTGGACAGACAGCAGCAGCAGCTCTGACACATTTTCTTTGAGTGTAAGAAGTGAATTATTTGTAGTAAAACATTTTTGATTGGTTCCAGTCTGAAATGTTGCTATGTCTCCGTTTAACAGAGATAGTGTTGTCTTTGGTGTCTGTCCAATCTCTCTTCAGTCCCACATTATTTTCTGTCTCTGACAGAGAATCACTGCATCATCTGACTTCACTAACACTCACTAAATGAGATAAAGTCAAAACTTAGAAACTAAATGTTGACAGGATTAGATTTAATGGAGGATCTGGGAGCACATTGCTAGGTATGAAATAAAACAAAGCTTTGAGACATTTCTAGGAGAATCTGGATCAATCTAATCACTAAAATCATTTCTTGAGGTGACGTAAATAAAATATTTAAGGTGTGTCCAACCTGAACCTAAGACATTTTAAGACTTTACAAGGATGTGTGGACACATTAGTATAAACACTTTAAACTGACATTTGACCTGGAGCATCACATCTTTATTCATCAGGATGGTTCGCTCCCTGCTGTAGACGGTGCAGCTGCAGGCTCCTCTTTCTTCCTCTGTGGGGTATTTCCGGGTCAGACTGAGGTCTCCAATATTCAGCAGGTTTCTCTTCACCTCTGTTCGACCTCTGTAAATGCTGAGCTGTTCTCCAGGCCTGTCAGAGTTTTCACTGTTCATCCACTCAACGTTGCCATCTACAGGCAGACGAACTGTGGTTTTGCAGGGCAGCTGGACAGACTCCACCCCTGAATCCACGTCCACCTGGTAGACTGAGAGGGCAACAAAGCACAGCATCATGTGGACAGCAGCAGCAGCTCTAATAGTAACAGGACGTCACTGTCCCATGAAAACACTCAGGAACTACTTATTGGGACTGATGCTCAGTTTGGTTTCAACAGTCACGGAACACCAAGAGTAAAATGTGAACCATCATCACTATGGGTAATGTAGTAGTAGAGACATACCTGACATGAAATAGTGACGGAAATGGACTAAAAGACCCACAGCAACAATAAGAAGAACCAGGAGAGCTTTGGCCCAGGATGGAAACCGTTCTGTGGAGAACACGAACAACATCTGAACCCTAAACTCTGACCTCTGACCTGTATCTACAGCACTGACCTCTGACCTGTCACTGACCTTTGACCTGCAGCTGCACGTCTGCCACTCTCCGTTCTCCTCTGACTGTTCTGACGGAGCAGGTGTAGGTTCCACTGTCAGACAGTTGCAGTTGTGTCAGATTCAGACTGAGGTCTCCAGTTTTCAGAGCATCAGGCTTCATCGATGTTCGGCTGCTGTAAAGCTGGTTCTGGTTTTTAAGTTCATCACCTTCCTGCTGATGCTGGTGGACGGTTGAAGGACTGAGATCAAAGCGGCTCCACATCACTGTGGGAAAGTCCAGTTCCATAGTGGGAAACTCACAGCGCAGCAGGACAAACTGGTCCCCCTCACACATGTCCACAGCTGAGACATGCTGGGAAACTGTGAGGACACACAGACAGAGAGAGTTCATCTAAAGATCAACAGTTTTCGGCATTGAAGACTAAGACCAATTCACACATCCACCAAGACTCCCCCATATTTCCACCAACCTTAACGAGCCTATTCAGGTCAGGGTAGAACAAAGACCCACTCTGGAGGATAGAACTGTTTTCTGTAGCCAATTTTATTCAGACTAAAAAAAACTGCTGGGTAAGTAGCAAAAAAGTTCTAACCAAGAAGAAGAAAGTCCAGTTGACATGATTCAGCCTTTGGATAAAACTGAATTATTCACTTCCTCGTAATCATTTTAATGTGGAATCACATAAAAACCTCCACAGTGTGGTGCAGGGGGTGGGAGGGGTTTTCCATGATGGATGCTAATTTTGCCAACATCCTTCTGTCTCTGTTAGTAAATGACTTGATAAGCGATCATCAATTCGATTTATTTTCTCTTACTGAAACTTGGTTGCAGAAGGAAGAATATGTTAGTTTAAATGAGTCGACCCCCCCAAGTCATATTAACTATCATGTTCCTCGAAGCTCAGGCCGAGGTGGAGGAGTAGCAGCAATCTATCACTCAAGCTTACCGATAGAACCTAGACCTAAACATAGTTATAACTCATTTGAGAGTCTTACTCTGAGACTTTCACACCCAAGTTGGAAAACTCAAAATCCACTTCTATTTGTTATTGTGTATCGTCCTCCAGTCCCTTATTCTGAATTTTTGACTGAATTCTCAGATTTTCTAGCCGGCTTAGTGCAGATAAAGTCGTCATAGTGGGCGATTTTAACATTCATGTAGATGCTGACAGTAACTCCCTCAACACGGCATTTACTTCATTATTACATTCAATTGGTTTCTCTCAAATTGTAAATGAACCCACTCACTGTTTTAGTCACACCCTAGACCTTGTCCTTGCCTACGGCATTGAAATTGATAAACTAACAGTATTTCCTCATAAATTCTGTTCTCTCTGACCATTTTCTAATAACATTTGAATTTAATTTAATGGACTACACAGCAGCTAGAAAAAAGTTTTGCTTCAGTAGGTGTTATTCTGAAAACACTGTGAACAAATTTAAGGAAATGATCCCTTCATCATTTACTTCAACATGTACCGATATAACTGAGAGTAGCCACATTAACTGTACTCCTGCACAAGTTGATCACCTTACTGGTAATTATGCAGCATCTTTACGTTCAATAATAGATAGTGTTGCCCCTCTAAAAAAGAAGGCAGTAAATCTGAACAGGCAATCTCCATGGTATAGCTCGCAAACCTGCAATTTAAAGCAGGCGTCACGAAGACTAGAAAGGAAGTGGCGTTCCACTCACTCACAAGAATCACGCTTAGCCTGGAAAAAGAGTTTATACTTATACAAATTAGCCAAAACAGCTTATTATTCATCACTAATAGAGGAAAACAAGAACAACCCCCGGTTTCTTTTCAGCACTGTAGCCAGGCTGTAGCTCAGTTGAGACTAGTATTCCCTCAACGCTATGCAGCAATGACTTCATGACCTTCTTCACAAAGAAAATCGTAGCTATTAGAAATAAAATTCACCAGACACTCCCCACAAATACAACAGAATTAGAATCATCAGTAAGTCCTCAGTCCCTTTTAGACTGCTTTGTGCCCATAGACCTTGCTGAATTAACTTCAACTATTATGGCATCTAAACCAACGTGTCAGCTAGCCCCTATTCCAGTTAGACTGCTCAAAGATGCTCTACCCTTATTAGACACGTTTGTATTAGATATCATTATTTCTAAAATACTTGAAAAAGTATTGTGTCTCAGTGCAGATTATGTGACTACTTGCGCAGAAACGACTTGTTTGAAGAATTTCAGTCAGGATTTAGAGTTCATCATAGCACAGAAACCGCACTGATTAAAGTCACCAACGATCTTCTTCTGGCTTCAGATAACGGACTTGTCTCTATACTAGTTCTGCTAGATCTTAGTGCTGCATTTGACACCATTGATCACAGAATATTATTACAGAGACTAGAACATGTTATTGGAATTAAAGGAACTGCACTAAATTGGTTTAAATCTTATCTATCAGATCGATTCAAATTTGCTCATGTTAATGATGAATCTTCCACATACACAAAAGTTAGTTATGGAGTTCCACAAGGCTCTGTGTTTGGACCAATACTCTTTACTCTATATATGTCTCCCCTTGGCAACATTATTAGAAAACACTGTAAATTTTCACTGCTACGCTGATGACACGCAGTTATATCTATCTATGAAACCTGATGAAACAAATAAATTAATCAAACTACAAGCATGTTTAAAAGACATAAGGGACTGGATGACGTATAATTTCCTTCTTCTAAACTCAGATAAAACTGAAGTTATTGTATTTGGGCCTAAAAGTCTAAGAAACATGTTTTCTAACCATATTGTTACTTTAGATCACATGACTCTGGCCCCCAGAGTCATTTTTGACCAGGTTTTGTCATTTAGCTCACAGATAAAACAAATCTATAGAACAGCCTTCTTCCACCTAAGAAACATTGCCAAAATTAGGAGCATCCTGTCTCAAAGTGATGCTGAAAAACTGGTCCATGCATTCGTTACTTCTAGATTGGACTACTGTAATTCTCTACTTTCAGGCTGCCCCAGTAACTCTCTAAAAAGCCTCTAATTAAACCAAAATGCTGCAGCAAGATTACTGACTGGGATTGGTAAGAGAGATCATATTTCACCTTCATTAGCTTCTCTCCATTGGCTTCCAATTAAATGTAGAATAGAATTTAAAACCCTTCTTCTTACCTATAAAGCTCTAAATGGTCGATAAAGCTTATAGTTGGTTATAGTCATGCTGCTATAGGCTTAGACTGCTGGGGGACTCTGCACTGTGACACTTTTCTCTTCTCTTCATTCTCTGCTCTCACCCCACATCTATAATGTCACCACTGTATGACATTAACTCTGTATCTTCTTTGTCCCGTAGTCGTCTTTCTCCCTCTTTGTCTCCCTCTCTCTGTCCCTGTCTTCAGGTGTCCCCGGATTTGGCGCTGTGTGTCCTCCAGTGCGCAGCTACTGGTCCTACTAACCTGCTCAATGTTTTGTTGTTGCTTTTGTTGCTCTGTTCTTTTCTCTCTCCACTGTCCACTCAGCCCAACCGGTCAAGGCAGATGGCCGCCCACCCTGAGCCTGGTTCTGCTGGAGGTTTCTTCCGGTAAAGGGAGTTTTTCCTCTCCACTGTTGCCTATAGCTGCTCAAGGGGGATTTGTTGGGTTTTCTCTAAATGTTTGTATAGTCTTGACTTTATTATGTAAAGTGCCTTGAGATGACCTTGTTGTAAATTGGCCCTATATAAATAAAGTTGAATTGAATTGAATTGATGAAGTCCAGTGTGCAGGACAGAATCTGCTCTCTTAACCAGCTTGTTAAGTCTCTTCCTGTCTCTGTCTGTACTGCCCCTGCCTTTACAATGGCGTAGAGGACTGCTGAGGCCACCAAAGTGTCATAAAACTTCCTTAACAGCTCTCTGCAAACACCAAAGGACCTCAGACTCCTCAGCAGGTGGAGGTGACTCTGGCCCTTCCTGTACAGAGAGTCTGTGTTGTTTGTCCAGTCCAGATTTTTGTTTGGGTGACACCTAGGGATTTAAAGGTGTCCCCAATCTTTCAGTTGCATTCTGAGACCGAAGTGGTCTATTAGGATGATATGCTACTAGCAGATCTTTTAGGTAGGATGGAGCTTGACCGTTCAGAGCTTTATAAGTAAGAAGCATTTCAAATTCGATTCTACATTTAAAGGGAAGTAAATGGAGAGAAGCTAATTAAGTGAGTCAGGATTTTTCTTAAAAATACCAGCCAGTAATCCTACTGCAGCATTTTGGATTAATCAATTAATTAAGCACCTTGAGATGACTTTGTTGTAAACTGGTGTTACATAAATAAAGTTGAATTAAATTGAATAGATGTCTGAAGATTCTCCTCAGCTACAGTGACACAGTGTTAGTACTTTATTACTTTCCATGTCTGCCTCTCATCATCTGATCAAATTTTACTGAAACATGTGGAAATGTATATGTGATCGAAGTGATAAATAAAGGTTGTTGTTCTTCTTCTCTGTGGGTTTTCCTCCGGTTTGCTTCCACAGTCCTAACACATGCATGTTTGCATGTGATTCTAGAACCTCTGACAACAGGCACCTGATCAATGTTCTTCACATTCATTCTTCCATAGACCCATAGATCTACTTTCACTGTTTTCCTTCCAAAACTGCTACATCTCACAGATTAGATACACATATGTTTATATTCCCCCTTTATGAAGATTTACCAGCACCGTAGCAAACTACACTGCAACTCTAATTGAAATCTACTGGTTGAATTTAAATTTTGAATTAGTATTAATCCTAATAAAAACTGTATATCTTACCGTGTGTGATTATCAGAAACATCACAAACATCTTCATCTTCCTGTTAAAAGTACAACAAATCCTCCTTAAATCGGCTTCGTCCTAAACTAACTGCACGTATGGACTTTCTTTACATCCTGCTTATAATCTACAAGGGAGGGGTTTATTGACAGAATCCTGCTTCAGGTCAAACAGTTTTACACAAACACACACTAATGTAGACGTGACTCTGGTTAAACAAACGCGTGTGTGTATTTGGATAGTTAGCTTCCATCACCAGAAAAAGTTGCGGTAGTTTGTGTCAGCATCAAGTAGCTTATCAGCTTATCACGCACACACAAACGGGCAACAGCTCCACGAGTCGCTGACAGACTCAGCTCTGATTGGACAATTATTTTCTCCTCACAAACCACTTCCTGTCCTCACTGCCACATTTCGCCTGGTTTTGACAATGGTACAAAAACAACAGCAACCACATAGATGCTCCTAAATCTGTCTGTGCTCTTCACCAACTCCCACCTCCTTTTGAGATGAACAGTTTCACTTCAATTAAATTCAATTGAACTTCATTTCTATAGCGCCAGTTTACAACAAGGTCATCTCAAGGCACTTTACATAATAAAGTCAAGACTATACAAACATTTAAAGAAAACCCAACAAATCCCCCTTGAGCAGCTATAGACAACAGTGGAGAGGAAAAACTCCCTTTAACGGAAGAAACCTCCAGCAGAACCAGACTCAGGGTGGGCGTCCATCTGCCTTGACCGGTTGGGGTGAGTGGAAAGTGGAGAGAGAAAAGAACAGAGCAACAAAAGCAACAACACTTCACTGTCTGATGAGGGTGTAACTATCTCTGTAAATGGGGGTTTTCCACACAGCTCTTAATGCTGCACTTGTTAAACCTGTTTTTGAAAAAGCAGGTCAGATCCAAACACATTCAATAGCTATAGAGTGATTTTCAGTCTCCCAGTATTTAAGAAACTAGTTTATACATAACTAGCAATTTTCTTAATACGACCAACAAGTCCTAAAAGTTTCCATCTGGTTTCTGCAATCGTCCTGCCGTTTGAGGTTTGACGTCTTACTGCTGACACACTGGTGTCACACACCATGACACTTACACAAACTTAAAGGTTCAGCACATACTGTGCATAATAAATATGGATTCACATGAGAGCATTTACAGTCACACACAATTGTACGGTTGTTTTTCAATATCTTGTGCATAAATTATTCAACATTTTGAGCCCACATCCTCTTAGTTTCTGAATTAAATTGTTAACTTTAATTGTTAATTTTTTTTCTCTTTGTGCGTTCATCAGGAAGGAAATTCCTGCAGATTCCTTCTTCAGTCTAATGATACTCCAAGCTAATGATGGTCGCATGGAGAAGAAAACCTCAGTGGGCAACGTCTATGTGCAGACGTGACAGTGGTTTGTCAAAGCAAAAAAGAATAAATAAGTCAAGAATAATTAATGTTCTGGTCTCTTCTTAGTGAAACCAGTTGTGAACAGTTTATGTTGAACTGAAGTGTTTCTCCAGTCCATGAACAGTAGACAAAGATCCAGCTTATGTGTCATTTCATACAGTGGCACCAGGAAAATGTCCATTATAGCTGCTTTGAACAAGTCCAAACACATTACAAACTCCTTCCATAATCTTTCCCTGCTACATTTTCATTGGGGTTATCTTCAATAAAATGCTCTTATTCCGTCAGTCACAGATGCAGATAACATCAGAATTTTAACGTTAATCTGATGACATATATTTCTGTTTACCAGCCTAGCAAGTCTGTTTACTCTGGTTAACTTATATGGGTTTGTCTCAACCAATCAGTCAGAATAAACACAGGGACTGACGGTTGGTGTCTCACTGCAGGTCTGTCTGACTGTCTGTGGTCCAGAGGAAGCCAGAGTCAGGAAGCTAAACACCCTCAGCCGTTGTTTCCTGACTACATAACGGCTGCTGTGGGCGTTTTGTGTTGCAATGAGCATCTTTGTTGTTAGTTTCTCCCTCAGTTTGGTCTCACAGGTTGTTTTTCTCTTAGGGCATTCAGGCCTAAAGTTAAACCACAACTTTGGGAAAACCTCATCCAAAAATACACTAACATCTGTAATAAGTCTTAAAAAGATAGCCATGAAATACGACATGACTCACCAGCTCATTGTGGAGTTTACTGCATTTCACTGGAATGAAGCACTTCATGTTTTCATTACGACCAACACTACGACCACTTGTGTGTCTGTTTTTAATTTTTTTACAACGTATGTAAAAAGCTGAAAGAGTAGTAGTAGGATGTAATGCAGCCGTCATGTGTGCCTCCATCTGAATTCACGCTAGGACTAATAAAAGGAATTCATTCAGGAATTGACAGTAAAACCAAGTGAATTCTGCCCTTTTCTGCTGGGAGACGCTCAGCAACAATACAGAATATACGTCATTCGAATTTTACAGAGCGTGTAAAAGTTTAAGATACAACATATTCTGTTGTATTGTAATTTTTAAATTAAATATTAATTTAATAAATGCATTAATCACTGATCAGTATATTAAAGGTTGGTATGGGACGGTCCATGCTGAAGACAAACACACGATGGTCTCTGAACACTAAAACTAAAACTCGTGCTCAGTAGTGCGTTAGTGATGTCATCATAGTCTTCATCTGATCCCGGACTCCTTCAACGCCCTGAACCATCTTCATCGAGGCGTCTGCTGGGCGTTCTGCAAGCAAGTTCGCACAAAGTCGTGAATTTCAGGACCTGTGGGTTTTTTCACCCAGACCTACACAGTTCGGTTTGTGTTCAAGGGTTGCCCGATACTGCAGACTTCAAATTAAGAGCGACATTTGTTTTCTTTTGCTCTTCCCATCCAGCCATCACCTAACACAGAACAGTGTTTGCCTAACAAAGATCTGACTTTGTGACTATTAATCGTCTCCATGCTGCAATGTAACTATAGTGTCTTCATTAAATATCTGCTGTCCGTCCGCATTCTGGGACTGCCGGGTTTCCTTAAAAAAATTATTTCAAACAAGAGGTAAATTAAAGATTGTAAACACCACAGTAGGGATGTAAATCGAGGGTTTTGTCACAATACGATTTTAGATTGTTCCTCCAAGCCATATATAAAAGTATGCTATGATATAATTTGATTCTATTCAGGGACCTACATTCAATGTGAAATGATATTATGTGTCTATTTCAAAAAAATATATTTTTATTAACTAACAAATTCAAGCAAAATATAATTTGATTTTTAAGTAAACTCCTCAGTTTCAAATAAATTGCTATTTAAGTACTAATGAGCTTTCAATTCAACATAAACCTTCGCAACCTTTCAGATTCGTACTTATTTCATACTTTTACATTTTGCATATGTGACACTGGACCATTGGTTATTTGATTGCTGCATCAGCTAAGACCAGGGATTGTTGCACCCCAACAGAACAGTCTGTAATTGTAACTTCAGACACTTTATAAGACAAAAGGGGAAGGGGCTGGAAACTGCAAAGCAACTAAAGCACCTTCAGCAGACAATGGCGGCTCTGGGTGACCACCTCTTGTAGCTATCGTGGACTTTCCACCTTTGTAAGAAGTCTATGTGGTTGTTGCCTGACACCTCCTTTAAACTTGCGTAGCTCCTTAATGCAGCCTCTGTTCTGAGGGGAATAGTGTTTGCTAGATGAGGATCCGGGTACAGACTGTTACCTGTGCTTGTGAGGCTACAAGTCATCAGCAAGGTGGAGATCAAATATGGAATGAAGACGATTAAATGGAAGAGCAGCCTCATCGAGGGAAGGAAGAGGTGGAGGACTGAAAAGACAGAGTACATGTGTGTGTGTTATTGTTGGCGTGTCAGTGATTGTCTTAACGTCCATCAACTCACCTGCACATACAATCAGTCCAGACAGCAGCAGCACAGACACACCTGCAACAGGAAAAGGCTTTTAGTGTTCAGACAAACTACAATAGAATAGAATAGAACTTTATTCTAAAACTAAATCAAGGAAAAGCAGAATATGCTGGTCTCAGTTTCTAAATTCTGTTTGGACTGACTAATGAATACAGTGACGAGTAGAGTGGGTTTGACTCACCGAGGAGGAGAGAGACCGGCGATATCTTCATGTTGTCTCGGTGACGACTGAACATTAATGTGAAACCTCTAGCTTTCTATCAATTTTGTGACTTCCTGTTTACAGCTTCACTGCATGTCACGTCATCTGTATCAGACAATCCTGTTCAGCCTGTATTGGTCAGGATGCATACTGTATGACTTCATCATAGCGCACAAGATATATATATATATATATATATATATATATATATATATATATATATATATATATATATATATATATATATATATATATATATATATATATATATATATATATATATATATATATATATATATATCTTTACCATGATGACATTGGTTCAACGTTAGATATTCATGTCACATTCAGCAGTCGTGACACTGCTTGTCTCAGAGATTTTAACATCCTAATAATAATTCATGCGAGGTCCCTAATTCAATGTGCTCATGTGGACTAGAGGAGGTTCTGTTGCCTGCCTAGTGGAACATCCACGGCTTTCAGGGGTCGACACTGCAGAATCATCCCCACGCTGATTTGGCATGTGATTTTACACGGATTCCCTTCCTGCTGCAATTCTCCCATTTTTATCCGAATCGCACCGGGATTGCTGGAGTGGCATTCAAACCGTCACCCAGTGCTCTACCACCTGGACTAACCGGCCTCTAGTGAACGCTGTAAGTTAATCTATTGCTGTGAGGAATTTAGATCAATATCTTTTTCATATCTAATGGATGTCACTGCACTCGCTCCTCTAATATCTGTCAGTTACTACAGAACTAAAATTCTAAACGCACATCAAGCACAGAGCTTTAGGTCTATTCACCAAACACTGTTTAACACACAGTAATAATGTGAATTGTCCTACCTTAAAAGTTCCAATCCGTCCACAGCTTCAAAAGTCGAGAGCTAACCCTGCACTCTGCTTAAGACAGCTCTCATGTTCATTTCGTGTGAGCAGTTTCACCCACAAAAACAACAAGTCGATCTTTGCACTATTCATTTCTCGCCTGAGGTGCCCACACACGATGCTGATGACTCCGCTAAGAAACCTGTCTACTGGAGGTCTGGAACTTATCCTGCCATATTCTGCTTTTTGTGTGAAGCCCACACCTCTAAGCTAATGTTAGCAGCACTGTGCCATTCAGAAAAGAGTTAAATACAGAGAAGTTACAGTTTTCTTATGGTCCACCCACAGTTGATGGTATCAGCAAACTCATAATAAAGACGGGAACACGCAGTCTAAAGTTCTACAGTCTAGCAGCTCAAGTCTCTGAGGCTCCACTTTCAAAATTTACCTTTTTACAAGATAATCATTAATAGTAACTAGATAGTTATTATTTGAATTTACCTTAGTAAGGAAAGAAACTGGAGAATAAACATAAAGAATCAAAAAAGTTACAAGACCGAATCTCACAGTGTATAAGTGAGAAGACGACAGGAACAGGGAAAATAAAACGAATACAACAGCTTCTGCTTTGTGCATCCTCACTGCATATTTTAACATGTTCATATCAACATTCTCATAACTCCCCACAACCACAAACTGTCAGAAATGCACAAGGACCTCTCCCTAATCATTTAGGCTTGTCTTGTTCAGGGTCACTGGGGCTGGAGCCCATCCCAGACGCCCAGGGTCCTTCTAGCTGTGAGGCAGCAGCAGTAAAACTCAAATGAAAACTAAAATAATAGAAGTAGGGAAAATATAATCCAATTAAAAGTATGTTATGTTTGGTTATTTGAACTGTGAATGTGAGGAACTTTCCCAGTCAGCTGCTGTCAATAAGACGTGCAACATGACATATGCAGTTTAGTTTTTTCTTACTGTGGCAATGAGCTGCTATTCTGCCATTTTTTTGTAGTGTTCTGTAATATTAAGTTTGCACTGTGTGTTAGAAATTAAGAGCCCTTTACTGTAAAATGTCTTTAAGAAAAGGTCCAGTCTCCTCCACACAGTTTCTGGAAAACCCGATTTGAATGAATGAAAATCTACACTGATATTTAGCGTGGCAAACACATGGCAACTGCTCATAGACCCGCATCTTCTGTTGAGCTAGAATAGTCACATAAATACATAGGCATAAACAACAAAGCAACACACACACACACACACACACACACACACACACACGCTGCTGCCTGAGGTCACGGTTAGTCGAGGAGTTTACTTCATCTGCATTAAATCTGAACACTATCAACAACCTTTAAACTTTAAGATAAGCAGCTAAATTATTGTAATCTAATGTAACATCTGCTGCAGGCTGAGCACAAACCTATGTTGGCCCTGAGATGGACTGGAGACCTGGGATAGGCTACAGCCCCCCTTGACACTGACCAGGATAAGAGGTGGAAAATGGTGGATGGCCCTTCTCACCCACTTTGTTCATCACCTTTGATTGAGTTTCTTTGTCTGTGGAATTCAAATCAAACTTTTCTGTTGTATAACTCGGATGAGAGTTACTGTATGTTGAGTTGAGTCCATGTTGAAGACAGACACATCATGCACCACCATCAGTTTTGTTGGAGTATGTATTGTTGGAGCATCAGTGATTGTTTTCACTTGCATCAACTAGTCTGCAGAAATAGTCAGTCCACATAGAATCAGCACAGACACACCTTGGACAGGAAATGAACCAGTCACATGTTGTCCAATTCATACAGCATATATATACGTGTATATATATATATATACACGTATATATATGTATATATACACACACACATATATATACATATACATACATATATATATAAAAAAAAAAAATCCCCACTCGCCCCTTCTCTTTGGGGCGGTCTTACTTCTTCCTTCAAGCTCGGGTCCTCTACCAGAGGCCTGGGAGCTTGAGGGTCCTGCGCAGTATCTTAGCTGTTCCTAGGACTGCGCTCTTCTGGACAGAGATCTCAGATGTTGTTCCTGGGATCTGCTGGAGCCACTCTCCCAGTTTGGGGGTCACAGCCCCCAGGGTTCCTATGACCACGGGCACCACTTGTGCCTTCACCTTCCACATCTTTTCTATCTCCTCTTTCAGCCCTTGGTATTTCTCAAGTTTTCGTGTTCCTTCTTCCTGATGTTGCTATCGCTCGGGATTGCTACATCTATCACTACAGCCTTGTTCTCCTGTTTGTCCACAACTACTATGTCCGGTTGGTTGGCCATTACCAGTTTGTCAGTCTGTATCTGGAAGTCCCACAGGATCTTAGCTCTGTCATTCTCAACCACCTTTGGAGGTGTGTCCCATCGTGACTTCGGGACTTCCAGTCCGCACTCGGCACAGATGTTCCTGTGTACTATGCCAGCCACTTGGTTATGGCGTTCCATGTATGCCCTGCCTGCTAGCATCTTGCACCCCGCTGTTATGTGCTGGATTGTCTCAGGGCATTTTTGCACAGCCTGCACCTGGGGTCTTGCCTGGTATGGTAGATCCCAGCCTCTATCGATCTTGTACTCAGTGCCTGCTCCTGTGCTGCTAGGATTAGTGCCTCTGTGCTGTCTTTCAGTCCAGCTTTGTCCAGCCACTGGTAGGATTTTTCAATGTCAGCCACTTCTTCTATCTGCCGGTGATACATACCGTGCAGGGTTTGTCCTTCCATGATGGATCCTGCTCTTCCTGTCCTTGCTCCTCCTCTGGTTTCTGCTGCCTGAGGTATTCACTAAGCACGTCATCACTTGGGGCCATCTTCCTGATGTATTCACGGAGCTTAGTTGTTTCATCCTGGATAGTGGCTCTGACGCTCACTAGTCCTCGGCCTCCTTCCTTGCGCTTAGCGTACAGTCTCAGGGTGCTGGATTTGGGGTGAAACCCTCCATGCATTGTAAGGAGCTTCCTTGTCTTGATGTCAGTGGCTTCCATCTCCTCCTTTGGCCAGCTTATTATGCCAGCTGGGTACCTGATGACCGGGAGGGCGTAGGTGTTGATCGCCCGGACCTTGTTCTTCCCATTCAGCTGACTTCTCAGGACTTGCCTTACTCTCTGGAGGTACTTGGTGGTCGCTGCTTTCCTTGCACATATATATACATATACATACATATATATACATATACATACATATATATATATATACATACATATATATACATATACATACATATATATACATATATACATACATACACATATATACATACATACACACATATGTACACATATATACACACATATGTACACATATATATACACCTATATATATATATACTGTATTTATGAAGGTGTGTACGTGATGATAAACATACAGGAACGAATCACAACACAGTGGGTTTTCTTTTTGTCCAAAGACTTTGACTTTTATTGGTATTACTGTCAATAATTCATCACACAAACACAGTGAAGATTTTTTAAAATCTAAATGTAAAAAAGCAACAATCATTTAAACAGAAACAAAATTCCGAATGTTTCCAGATGTGAAACAGTGGAGGAAGCTAAGTGTGGTGTTAAGGTGGGTACAGCTGTGTGACACAAGCATATCCCAACTGCCTGGAGCTGAAGCTCATTTATTATAAATGTGTTCAAATATATTTCTCAGTAACTTCATCAAACGTGATTCAGTAGAAAAACTAAGCTACAGTTGGAACATTATGATTCAGTGTCATTCAGAGTTGATTGGATTCAGCTGATGCTGAACTTTACTTTAGCTCGAGTTTGACAAACTCCACACGCTTTAAAGGAATCAAGTACTTTCACCCAACTACTATATTTAACTACAGTTTTGTTCTACTTTCCATTTCACTCAACTATAATCCACAGATAAATATTGTACAAAAAATAAGCAGCTACGAAATCATGTATTATGGAGGATCTGCTGTCAGCACAGAAAGTTAAAATCAGCTCCAACTTTACCAGCATTAGTGATATTTACACGTTAATACATCAATAATTATGATCCAATAATGCAAAAAAAACCATTTCGAAACAAACTATTGATCCCTCGAACCTCCACAGTTGCCTGCTGAGTCAACCTGCTGCACACTTGTTTTTTGTGGACCTCGGTTCCAGAGTCAGCATCAACTGTACAAAGTCCCACATTCTCACTATACAGGCGAATGTCCTCGTAAATCAAACAATGTTGATTTATAGCTTCAGTTATTGCATTTGTCTGTGTGGAGTTAGCTAATGTTCTCTGAACGTAGCTCCTCATACTAACGTCAGCATTTTTCCTCTGATTTAATTTGTATGTGAGTACAAAGGTTCCTGCCTGTACGTCCAGTATATCTGACACAAGCTCTGCATCTTTACAGCAGATTCTCAAAAACACCGGACACAGACGTCCTGGTGTATTTAACACGTTGGCATCTGAAATGCTGCTGCCTCAAGGGGATCACAGGCAATAGTGTGCGAGCAGGAAATGAGGCACACAAAGACCACAACATAACTTGAAAAAGATTAATAATTGATATCAAAATGAAGATTATGTATTTTTTATATAACATGGTTTAAATCTGTGGTTTTTAATAAATGCAGCTGTATCTCTGATCCTGTCAGATATGACTGATATTGGTTCTGATTCTGCATTTGTTAAATCTTTACTCTCCTAGTTTTTTGATTCATAGAGGACATGACGTAAACAAACTTCAACCATTTTGGTCACAGCTTTACATTGTTGATAGTGTGAACAAGCTGGTGTCTGTTTAGATGGCTTCTGTGAGCGAAGGTTTTTCCACACTGATCACACCAATAAGGTTTCTCTCCAGTGTGAATACGCTGGTGCTGTTTTAGGTTGCCACTCTCAACGAAGGTTTTTCCACACTGGTCACACCAATAAGGTTTTTCTCCAGTGTGAACACGCCGGTGGTTTGTCAGAAAGTTCATCCTAGTGAAAGTTTTTCCACACTGATCACACCTATAAGGTTTCTCTCCAGTGTGAATACGCTGGTGATTTATTAGGCTGGAACTCACAGTAAAGGTTTTTCCACACTGATCACACCTATAAGGTTTCTCTCCAGTGTGAACACGCTGGTGATTTTTTAGTAAGCTTTTCCAAATAAAAGCTTTTCCACACTGATCACAGCAGTGAAGCTTCTTTCCAGTGTGAACACGCTGGTGATATATTAGGTTGCCACTCTGACTAAAGGTTTTTCCACACTGATCACACCTATAAGGTTTCTCTCCAGTATGAACAGGCTGGTGGCTCTTCAGATGGCTTCTCTTAGTGGAAGCTGTTCCACACTGACCAAATGAGTTGGGTTTCTCTCCAGTGTGAAGGCTATGACAAACCTTCAGATCTGATGATGTTGGAAAGCCTTTGTCGCATGGCTGACAATGACGTTTGTGCCTCTTGGTCCTGCTCCGTTTCTAAAGTAACAGATAAAAAAAACAGATCAGAGTTAGATCTGTTGCATTTCGTTTTGTTAAGTGCTTAAAATGAAGCAACAAATGAATGCTAGATGTAAGAGCAAATAATTAGTTTTAATGTCACACTGGAAAAAGATAGCAGCAAAACAAAGTGCACCTGTGTTGCAAAATTGATGACAATGTTTTTTTTTTATTTTCTTGGAGTTAAACTTTCAGTAGAACAGTGAGTGTGTTTGAATGGACATTAGTCACAGAGTTACAGTCGTCTTTCTCTGGAAACCTGTTTTCTTAAGTCTCATGTATACGGGAAAACCGGTTTCCAAAACTGGGGTAAGGGATTAGGGACACCTGGTTTCCTGAGGTAGATCGGAGAACACTGATTGCTCTGCCATGTACACATGAAACCGGGTTTCTAATCGGCTTCCTCCAACTAGGCATGCGTGTAACAACATGCTGCAGACAGTAAATTACGCGCAGCTTAGTGAATGAACTCGTAAGAACCAACAGAATATTTAATTTACACAGAAAGTCTCCTGAAAATCAAAATAAGTCACTTTCCCCCGTGGATAACAACTAGACTTGTTGTGGATTTTTAAAACTAGACCGCTGTGTATCAGCTGCAGTAGTTGTGTATCACAGGTTACTCTTCTGCTTCATGTACACGTTGGTTTTGGACGGAAAATGAATCTTATTAGAAACTCCTGTCTAAGGATAAACGTAGATACAGTAAGATTATTATTCATGCAGGAGCAAATGACGCCCTATTACGCAAATTGGAACACAATGCCGGACTCCGTAATTTTTTCTGGACCCCTGCTTAATCTGACCAGTGTTGACATGAATAGCCGCATGTCGTTATTCAACTAATGGCTGTCTAGGTGGTGTCCAGTAAACAATGTGGACAATTGGAAACGTTTTTGGGAAAACCTAGGCTGATTAGGAAGAATGGCATTCGTCCTACTTCCTGCTATTGTCTTATCTAAAAATATGGCTGATTTTATTAGACAACCAAAAATTTGAAAATCCAGAGTTGAGCCTAGGACGCAGAGATCCAGTCCTACACGCCTCTCTGCAGTATCCTTACCGCCGTCACACCCCAAAACTCCCACATTCCTATAGAGACTATGTCTGTTCTGTTAGTAAATGACTTGATAAGTGACCATCAATTCGATTTATTTTGTCTTACTAAAACTTGGTTGCAGAAAGAAAAATATGTCAGTTTTAATGAGTCGACCCCCCCAAGTCATATTAATTAGAAGCTCAGGCCGAGGTGGAGGAGTAGCTCCAATCTATCACTCAAGCTTACCAATAAACCCTAGACGTAAACATAATTATAACTCATTTGAGTCTTACTCTGAGCTTTTCACACCCCATTTGGAAAACTCAAAATTCACTCCTATTTGTTATCGTGTATCGTCCTCCAGTCCCTTATTCTGAATTTTTGACTGAATTCTCAGATTTTCTAGCCGACTTAGTGCTTAGTGCAGATGAAGTCGTCATAGTGGGCGATTTTAACATTCACGTAGATGCTGACAGTAACTCCCTCAACACGGCATTTACCGTAAATTCTGGACTATAGAGCGCACCTAAATTTAAGCCGCACCCGCTAAAATTTAAAAGAAATATATATTTTGTCACATATAAACCGCATCGGACTATAAGCCGCCAATATCCAGGCTGAGAAATAATATCTGTTGTATGTGCTCCTACTCATTGTTCACAGTAGGCATGAGGATGTTCTGTGCGCTGTTTTACCGGCATTACGGTAAAGAGTGCGTTACGTGTATGTGTGGCTGGTATAACACACGCCGAATGTACAGAGCCGACAAAAACGTCCTTGTTATAAATAAACGGCTTGTTCCATAGCCAAAGGAGAAGACGTCTCTTATTCTTCACTTAATTACGCAGGAGTTGCTGCGCTCAAAAGATTTTGTACCATAAGTATTTATTCATACACCTGAACCTGAATGGTGCCTGTAACACGGCAGTAAAAGTGCTGATCACACAAAACAGAAAAGTCATGGTTTTATTAATCTTCCTCCTGTGCACTAAAACCAAGTTGCTTTATTTTTCTTCCTCCTGCGAACTGAAACCACTGAACACCAAACCACTGTCACTTTTTCTTCCTGCGCACTGTTAAAGCGCAACTGCGCAACTATTAAAGTCGCTTCATTCTCCCGTGCACTGAAACCACAAATCGCTATTCATCTTCCTCCTGAGCATTGAAACCACTGTCACACTCGATTTCCTTCACGGATAGCCAGATCGATGGCTTCAAATTAAAAGCTGCATCATAGGAATTTCTTCGCGTGTTTTCCATTATGAGGGGGTGAGGGTGTAAAAATATTACCGTATTTTGCTGTTGTGTGTCTTGGGTTGCATGCGCTAAGAATAAAAACTGGCGCTTTTTTGTTTGCACTGACTTCCATCTACCGCGCCCATCTGAGGGCTGCAGAAAAATTCATAGAAAAGCCGCATCTCTGTAAATGCCGCATGGTTCAAAACGTCGGAAAAAAGTAGCAGCTTATGGTCCGAAAAATACGGTACTTCATTATTAGTAAATCAACCCACTCAGTGTTTTAGTCACACTCAAGACCTTGTCCTTACATATGGCATTGAAACTGATCATTTAACAGTATTTCGTCATAATTGTGTTTTGTCTGACCTTCTTCTAATAACATTTGAATTTACTATAAATCAGTTAAATCACCTGACTGATAATAATGCAGCATCACTACGTACAATACTCGATACTGTTGCTCTTCTGAAAGTCACGGATTACTTAATCTTTGAAGAACTGAAGACAGGATTTAGCGTGAATTCGGCATGCAGAAGAACACACGGATGTCAACATCTTCCTTTGTTGTAGTTGTAAGGCAGTTTTCCACAGAGAAAAGGGTCAGTGGTTCTCAAGTTGCTCTAGCTGGGCCCGATTATCACCGTCTTGTATGTGTGTACCAAGAATTACTCCGTAAGTCGCTTTGGATAAATGCATCTGCCAAATAACTAAATGTAAATGTAAATGTCTTCTGACTTGTATCTTTCTAACTCCTTCGACTTATACTCAAACTCAACAAAGGAACCACCTTCACAAAAACATGAATGTAGAACAAAAATTGCATACAGTGGTCAGTCATTATTTATTTGCCCTTTGAAGTTGTTTGTCCATTAAGTTTGGAAAACAATAAAAACATTTGTTGTATCTTACTTGGACCATATGACCCATAGACCCCTAATGTGATCTTGAGCACTCCTCTAAATACGTGTTCCCCTCGTGGCTTCTTGTCCTCTCTGTGACCACTCTGACCTTGACCATCCTGTTTGCGTATTTGCTAATTACACGATCACCTAAATTTACTCTATTTGCCCACAGCAGAAACACAAGCAACGTGTCCAAACATCTAGAGAAAGTCCATCACATGCAGGTGGAGAACTGCATCAAGTCCAGCATTAATTTACTGTATGTGAGGCCAAAATTAAACTTCCTGTTGTGTGTGTCTGTGTGTGAGGCCACAGTTTGTTTCTAGGAGTTAAGAAGCGTCACACTGTAACACTGATGGAAAACCAGCGTCTTTGTGTAGTTCACACTTTAGCAGAGTGAGAGGACGCATCTAGGAAAACCATCAACTGATCTCACATCAGTTTTACAAGGTAAAGCTCTACTCTCAGAAACCCGTCAACACACACATGCACTTGTACAGACAACGTGGCTTTAACCACGGTCCAACACGGACAAAGGGACAGGAAGTGACCAACCACGTGCTCCGGAACTAAACGCAGCGCACAAACACGGTCCACTTCATCCACGGACCATCGTCCGCCATTTTCTCCTTCTTCTCCTCAGAACCACGGAGGAACTTTTCACTAACGCGCCAAACGTTGGTCCACAGTCTCTTTAGTCCCGTTCTGAAGCCGTTTTTACCCGGTAACTCATCAACACTGACCTGCTGATCGCTGGAACCCGAGGCCTCGTTGCTCCCGTACTCCGGGTCCTGGTTCGGCTCCTCCTTCATCCCGGTCGTGTTGTGGTCCTCGTGGATCGTCTCTTGCTTCAATTCGATCTGGTCCTGGTCGATGGGATCCATCAGCTCCCCACTTTGTATCTGCCGCGGTCCACTCAAACCTCTCGTGATCTCACCGAGTCCGGCGGAAACTCCTTCTTCTTCTTTTGTTCATTGGTGGTTGGTGCATTACCGCCACCAGCTGGTGAGGAGTGTTGGATCAGGGCTCGACTTCAGAGGATCGTTGTCTCATCCAAGAAAGGAACAACTCGTGTCTTCTCCATCAAACTAGTTGATGTCAAGTTGATGTTAATTCTATTTAGGAACATTGTAGAATGAAGCAGGTCCATTGTACAACTGGAGATCCAGAAATGTTTGAATACATCAGCTGAGTCTTCAAAACCTGGAATGACATAACTGAATAAAGACACAAAACCCATGATGCAGGGAATGTGACAATAAAACTAGATAGAGGAGGATTTTGACATATTTATTGAAAGAAAATGTATGAGTAAGGTTAATAATTAAGAAATTAATAAATAAGTAATCACACATCAATCAAGATGTGTGATTACTACTGAATGTATCACTATTGCAGTTGATTCTATACAGAAGCCTCTGTCTTCACGGACTTGTTGTGCCACATTTAATCCACCAGGTGGCACTGTGCTGCTGAGCTCAGTTCAAACCTGCAGAGGACAAACGGTTTATTTCCTTCCTGTTTCTTCTCCTGCTGCTTCTACCTGTTCCATATACACAGAGACGTTCATGAGCTGTGACAAAATCAGGCTTCTGCTTCTTCTTTGCTGATTGTTTTGTTTCAGCTTAAACAGACAAACAGTAAAGAAAAGACAAACTTGACTGGACATATGTGAACATGAAGAATATGGATTCTGTCAAACACAGGACGTCACACAGACTGGATTATGGTAAAATGAAAAAGTCAAATATGACACTGACAGCTGCTGAAAACCTCAGCTTAGACTTTAGAGTGAAGAGAAAGAGGCAGAGATGAGGTTAAATCAATAATCTATCAACTATTAAACAAGCGGCAATTTCCTTGGAAAAGGGGCTGGATAAAGATAATGTATTAAAGGGAAAAGGGGAAACCTGAACAGAACAGACTTGAAGATAAAAGCTCTAACTGTGACCTGTTTGACAAAGACAAGAAAACCAAATCGAATGGTTTCTGAATGTGAATCCTCAGGTTAATTAGAAATGTCCAAATGGTGGAACAATATTCACTCAACCATTCCTCAGTCACAAAGTGTCGTCTGGTAACTGTGTCCTAGTCCAAGGTCAACTTTCAAAGCCATAAATAAATTTAAAAAATTACCAATACACCTGTAGTTCAAACTGTAAAAGACATTTTTCCTCCATCAGTCTCTAAACAGCCTCACAGTTCTACTGCTGTCAGTGGATGAAAAAGGAGTCCAAGAAACCTCAACGACAATATGAAAACTAAACAAATACCATGTCCTTTGTAGGAGCATCAGTCAGGACCACCAGGAGGTGGTGGGCGCATAATTAAATAGCTATTTCCTCCTCTGGACCTTTATTCTGTATCCCCTTTTCTGACACTTCCTGTTCCCGTCCCATTACCCTCAGCTTCACTGCTCCTTATCAGCCATCATTGTTTTCACCTGTTCCTCTGCCCATTTGAACTCAGCTCTCCCCTCAACTTCCTGTCAGATTCTCGTTCATCCATTAGGACTTACCACATTCTGACCCCGTTGGACTTTGTTTTTTTTTTAGTACTATCTTTTGGACTCTGTTACCTGCTTGTTCTTGCTCTGAGGTTTCGCTGTGATTCTTCAGTTTGTTGCTTACTCTGCCTGGTTGTCTGTGTTTTTTGCTTCTCTGCATCCATATCTATTCTTAGCGCTGTCAGGATTTTAGTTTACCCCTCTTTAGTTGTGGCCTCCCCTCGTGTTTAGTGTTTCCCTGTACGGTGTTCTAGTTTCCCTTTTACCATTTATCCTAGTGGGCCTAGTCACGCACCCCCCTCTACTCTGGAGTGATTTTTAGTTTTTCCCGTTGTTCCTCGTTTATGCTTCTTTGTTGTTTTCCAGTGTGGGTTCTAGTCTTGGTTTCCCTAGTCCTGCAGTGGTGACAATAATGATAATAAGGACAAAATATGAATACCATCATCTTTATGATGGAAAAACATTTAAAAAATTCTCACAGAGACAATTAAATGTTAAAACTCATTTTAACAAAATTGTTCAACAAAGATTTTTTAACTTAAAAATAAAGTGAAACTTTGAATTTAACCTTCACACTGACAAACAGAAAATGGTGGATGAAAACCGAGATAGATCCATGAGAGTAAAGTTACTGTTTGACATACTTTATACATGTGCTTTATGTGTATATGTATGTTGGTATATGTATTTATAAAGTTGTGTCCGTGAAGATAAACATACAGGAATGAATCACAAGTTTTTGGGGTTTTTTTGTCCAAGTGATGTTTGACTTTTATGGGTATTACTGTCAATAATTCATTAGACAGTGAATTTTTTTTTTTAAATCTAAACTTCAAACATGATTCAGTAGAAAAACTAAGATACAGTTGGAACATTATGATTCAGTGTCATTCAGAGTTGATTGGATTCAGCTGATGCTGAACTTTACTTTAGCTTCAGTTTGACAAACTCCACAAGAAGAATCAAGTACTTACACCCAACTACTATATTTAACTACAGTTTTGTTCTACTTTCCATGTCACTCAACTATAATCCACAGATAAATATTGTACAAGAAATAAGCAGCTACTGAATCATGTATTATGGAGGATCTGCTGTCAGCACAGAAAGTTAAAATCAGCTCCACCTTTACCAGCATTAGTGATATTTACACGTTAATACATCAATAATTATGATCCAATAATGCAAAAAAACCATTTGAAACAAACTATTGATCCCTCGAACCTCCACAGTTGCCTGCTGAGTCAACCTGCTGCACACTTGTTTTATGTGGACCTCGGTTCCAGAGTCAGCATCAACTGTACAAAGTCCCACATTCTCACTATACAGGCGAATGTCCTCGTAAATCAGACAATGTTGATTTATAGCTTCAGTTAAACTCAGTTTAAATCTGTGGTTATTAATAAATGCAGCTGCATCTCTGATCCTGTCAGATATGGCTGATATTGGGTCTGATTCTGCATTTGTTAAATCTTTACTCTCCTAGTTGCTGGATTCACAGAGACCATGATGTAAAAAAAAAACTTCAACCACTTTGGTCACAGCTTTACATTGTTGATAGTGTGAACACGCTGGTGTCTGTTTAGATGGCTTCTGTGAGCGAAAGTTTTTCCACACTGATCACACCAATAAGGTTTCTCTCCAGTGTGAACAAGCTGGTGTCTGTTTAGATGGCTTCTGTGAGCGAAAAGTTTTTCCACACTGATCACACCAATAAGGTTTCTCTCCAGTGTGAACACGCTGGTGTCTGTTTAGATGGCTTCTGTGAGCGAAAGTTTTTCCACACTGATCACACCAATAAGGTTTCTCTCCAGTGTGAACAAGCTGGTGTCTGTTTAGATGGCTTCTGTGAGCGAAAGTTTTTCCACACTGATCACACCAATAAGGTTTCTCTCCAGTGTGAACACGCTGGTGTCTGTTTAGATGGCTTCTGTGAGCGAAAGTTTTTCCACACTGATCACACCAATAAGGTTTCTCTCCAGTGTGAACACGCTGGTGCTCTATTAGGCTGCCACACTGACCAAAGGTTTTTCCACACTGATCACACCAATAAGGTTTCTCTCCAGTGTGAACACGCTGGTGTTTTTTTAAATCGCTTTCCCAAGTAAAAGCTTTTCCACACTGATCACAGCAATAAGGTTTCTCTCCAGTGTGAACACGCTGGTGTTTTTTTAAATCGCTTTCCCAAGTAAAAGCTTTTCCACACTGATCACAGCAATAAGGTTTCTCTCCAGTGTGAACACGCTGGTGCTTTTTTAGGGTGGAACTCTCAGTAAAGGTCTTTCCACACTGATCACACCAATAAGGTTTCTCTCCAGTGTGAACACGCTGGTGCTTTTTTAGGCTGGAACTCTCAGTAAAGGTCTTTCCACACTGATCACACCAATAAGGTTTCTCTCCAGTGTGAACACGCTGGTGCTTTTTAGGCTGGAACTCTCAGTAAAGGTCTTTCCACACTGATCACACCAATAAGGTTTCTCTCCAGTGTGAACACGCTGGTGTCTGTTTAGATGGCTTCTGTGAGGGAAAGTTTTTCCACACTGATCACACCTAAAAGGTTTCTCTCCAGTGTGAACACGCTGGTGTCTGTTTAGATGGCTTCTGTAAGCGAAAGTTTTTCCACACTGATCACACCTATAAGGTTTCTCTCCAGTGTGAACAGGCTGGTGGCTCTTCAGATGGCTTCTCTTAGTGGAAGCTGTTCCACACTGACCAAATGAGTTGGGTTTCTCTCCAGTGTGAAGGCTATGACAAACCTTCAGATCTGATGATGTTGGAAAGCCTTTGTCGCATGGCTGACAATGACGTTTGTGCCTCTTGGTCCTGCTCCGTTTCTAAAGTAACAGATAAAAAAAACAGATCAGAGTTAGATCTGTTGCATTTCGTTTTCTTAAGTGCTTAAAATGAAGCAGCAAATGAATGCTAGATGTAAGAGCAAATAATTAGTTTTAATGTCGCACTGGAAAAAGATAGCAGCAAAACAAAGTGCACCTGTGTTGCAAAATTGATGACAATGTTTTTTTTTATTTTCTTGGAGTTAAACTCTCAGTAGAACAGTGAGTGTGTTTGAATGGACATTAGTCACAGAGTTACAGTCGTCTTTCTCTGGAAACCTGTTTTCTTAAGTCTCATGTATACGGGAAACCCGGTTTCCAAAACTGGGGTAAGTGATTAGGGACACCTGGTTTCCTGAGGTAGATCGGAGAACACTGATTGCTCTGCCATGTATATATGAAACCGGGTTTCTAATCGGCTTCCTCCAACTACGCATGCGTGTAACAACATGCTGCAGACAGTAAATTATGTGCAGCTTAGTGAATGAACTCGTAAGAACCAACAGAATATTTAATTTACACAGAGAGTCTCGTAGAATTCTAAATAAGTCACTTTCCCCCGTGGATTTTTAAAACTAGACTTGTTGTGGATTTTTAAAACTAGACCGTTGTGTATCAGCTGCAGTAGTTGTGTATCACAGGTTACTCTTCTGCTCCATGTACACGTTGGTTTTGGCGCGACACTGAATCCTATTAGAAACTCCTGTCTAAGGATAAACGTAGATATAGTAAGATTATTATTCATACAGGAGCAAATGACGCCCGATTACGCAAATCAGAGGTCACTAAAGCTAATATTGAATCATTCATCATCAATTGTGTGTAACTTTGCCAAAACAATGTCGGACTCCGTAGTTTTCTCTGGACCCCTGCTGAATCTGACCAGTGACGACATGAATAGCCGCATCTCGTCATTCAACTAATCACTGTCTAGGTGGTGTCCAGTAAACAATGTGGACAATTGGAAACGTTTTTGGGAAAACCTAGGCTGATTAGGACAGATGGCATCCGTCCTACTTCCTGCTATTGTCTTATCTAAAAATATGGCTGATTTTATTAGACAACCAAAAATTTGAAAATCCAGAGTTGAGCCTAGGAGGCAGAGATCCAGTCCTACACGCCTCTCTGCAGTATCCTTACCGCCGTCACCCCCCAAAACTCCCACATTCCTATAGAGATTGTGTCTGTTCTGTTAGTAAATGACTTGATAAGTGACCATCAATTCGATTTATTTTGTCTTACTAAAACTTGGTTGCAGCAGGAAAAATGTCAGTTTTAATGAGTTGACCCCCCCCAAGTCATATTAATTAGAAGCTCAGGCCGAGGTGGAGGAGTAGCTCCAATCTATCACTCAAGCTTACCAATAAACCCTAGACGTAAACATAATTATAACTCATTTGAGTCTTACTCTGAGCCTTTCACACCCGATCTGGAAAACTCAAAATCCACTTCTATTTGTTATTGTGTACCGTCCTTCAGTCCCTTATTCTGAATTTTGACTAAGTTTTCAGATTTTCTAGCCGACTTAGTGCAGACAAATTCATTCTAGTGGGCGACTTTAACATTCCTGTAAAAGCTGACAGTAACTCCCTCAACACGGCATTTACTTCATTATTAGTAAATCAACCCACTCAGTGTTTTAGTCACACTCAAGACCTTGTCCTTACATATGGCATTGAAACTGATCATTTAACAGTATTTCGTCATAATTGTGTTTTGTCTGACCTTTTTCTAATAACATTTGGATTTACAATAAATCAGTTAGATCATCTGCCTGATAATAATGCAGCATCACTACGTACAATACTCGATACTGTTGCTCTTCTGAAAGTCACGGATCACTTGATCTTTGAAGAACTGAAGACAGGATTTGGCGTGAATTCGGCATGCAGAAGAACACACGGATGTCACCATCTTCCTTTGTTGTAGTTGTAAGGCAGTTTTCCACAGAGAAAAGGGTCAGTGGTTCTCAAGTTGCTCTAGCTGGGCCCGATTATCACCGTCTTGTATGTGTGTACCAAGAATTACTCTGTAAGTCGCTTTGGATAAATGCATCTGCCAAATAACTTAATGTAAATGTAAATGTCTTCTGACTTGTATCTTTCTAACTCCTTCGACTTATACTCAAACTCAACAAAGGAACCACCTTCACAAAAACATGAATGTAGAACAAAAATTGCATACAGTGGTCAGAAGTTGTTTGTCCATTAAGTTTGGAAAACAATAAAAACATTTGTTGTTTCTTACTTGGACCATATGACCCATTGACCCCTAATGTGATCTTGAGCACTCCTCTAAATACGTGTTCCCCTCGTGGCTTCTTGTCCTCTCTGTGACCACTCTGACCTTGACCATCCTGTTTGCGTATTTGCTAATTACACGATCACCTAAATTTACTCTATTTGCCCACAGCAGAAACACAAGCAACGTGTCCAAACATCTAGAGAAAGTCCATCACATGCAGGTGGAGAACTGCATCAAGTCCAGCATTAATTTACTGTATGTGAGGCCAAAATTAAACTTCCTGTTGTGTGTGTCTGTGTGTGAGGCCACAGTTTGTTTCTAGGAGTTAAGAAGCGTCACACTGTAACACTGATGGAAAACCAGCGTCTTTGTGTAGTTCACACTTTAGCAGAGTGAGAGGACGCATCTAGGAAAACCATCAACTGATCTCACATCAGTTTTACAAGGTAAAGCTCTACTCTCAGAAACCCGTCACACACACATGCACTTGTACAGACAACGTGGCTTTAACCACGGTCCAACACGGACAAAGGGACAGGAAGTGACCAACCACGTGCTCCGGAACTAAACGCAGCGCACAAACACGGTCCACTTCATCCACGGACCATCGTCCGCCATTTTCTCCTTCTTCTCCTCAGAACCACGGAGGAACTTTTCACTAACGCGCCAAACGTTGGTCCACAGTCTCTTTAGTCCCGTTCTGAAGCCGTTTTTACCCGGTAACTCATCAACACTGACCTGCTGATCGCTGGAACCCGAGGCCTCGTTGCTCCCGTACTCCGGGTCCTGGTTCGGCTCCTCCTTCATCCCGGTCGTGTTGTGGTCCTCGTGGATCGTCTCTTGCTTCAATTCGATCTGGTCCTGGTCGATGGGATCCATCAGCTCCCCACTTTGTATCTGCCGCGGTCCACTCAAACCTCTCGTGATCTCACCGAGTCCGGCGGAAACTCCTTCTTCTTCTTTTGTTCATTGGTGGTTGGTGCATTACCGCCACCAGCTGGTGAGGAGTGTTGGATCAGGGCTCGACTTCAGAGGATCGTTGTCTCATCCAAGAAAGGAACAACTCGTGTCTTCTCCATCAAACTAGTTGATGTCAAGAACTGAGACAAAAAGTGGTCACACACATTTTCCCCAAAACTTCTGCTGACTTGTATTTGACTTGAATCTGTTATTTTGTCTCTAAACGTCTGATTGCAGACATGAAACTTTACATTTGATTCTATTTACAAAAGCTGTAGAATGAAGCAGACGTTGGATTAAAGACCAGAGACGATCAGGCTTTTACTGTCACGGCTCTGGGTCGACGTCTTTCAGGAGCTTTGTCCGCTCAAATATTCTTGTTCTTTATTTCTGAATGTTTTTCTCCACTTATTAAAAAAGAAACATTGTATGTGATGCTGACGTATATTGGAGGTTGGAGATGGAGCTGCCAGGCAAGAGGGCGATAGGACGACCAAGGAGGAGATATATGGATGTTCTAACAGAGGACATGAGGTTAGCTGGTGTTAGAGAGGAAGATGCCCAGGATAGAGTGAAGTGGAAACGGATGATTCGCTGTGGTGACCCCTGATGGGAAAAGCTGAAAGAGAAGAAGTAGTAGTAGTATACGATGCTGACATGATGTTGATGTCATTATTTTTGTAAAGAACTGCGAAACTTGGAGAAGAACTATGAAATTCATCATATTTATGACTTTATAAGGCTTGTCATAGTGTCACAGTGCGTTTTGTCTTGTGTATATTTGTGTGAGTAGTGTGACATTAACAGTGTTTCTGCTGTGATCACCTGTCAATCAAACAGTGGAGGTTGGACTTTTTCCTGAAATTAAGAGAAATGTAGAAACAAGGCAGCAGCTCCATCAAGTGATGATACAAGGAAACAGCAGTTCACACAGAATCAAGACTCCGAACAAGGAGAAATGAATAAATCACAGAAAGAAAACATTCAAACGAGTAGATGAGAAGGTAAATCTACATCTTTGATGTTGACTTTCTTCAGAATCACAGAAACGTGTCCGTCCTTCATCTGTGAATCTCTCAGCTCCACTCGGTTCTTGAAAAATAAATCCTGGAGGTCTTTCAACATGTTCCCATGTTTCCATACAAAGACGTCTTCCTCCAGGTCCCGTCTCGTCCACTCTAACAGTTTACTGTCTCCACCTCTGGGATCCAGACACTGAAGAGTAACATCATCTCCTGTCTTCACTGTGATCTGTTGTTGGTCTGAACAAAAACCATCAAATCCAGATCAAAACACAAAGTAAACATCAGTAAAACAGTTGATGAGGTCAAATTCATACAGATCTAAAGTCACAACTTGGATCAGTCCAGTTTGTTGACATGATGTGGACAGATCCTGACCAACAGAGACGTGGAAGCAGCTGCACTTCAAACTGACCTGAGTCTTTAACCTGTAGCTGGACGCTGCTGATGAGCTCAGGACTGTTTCCTTTGGTTCTAACATGACACTCATATGTTCCAGTGTCTTTGATGGTGACGTTCTTCAGAATCACAGAAACGTCTCCGTCCTTCATCTGTGGATCTCTCAGCTCCACTCGACCACGAAAAGATGGATGATGGTAGTTTTTATAGGTACGATCATCTCTGAAGAAGAAGACATAAAGTTCCAATTCCAGGTCAGGTCTGATCCACTTTACAAGTATGATGTCAGTACCTCTGGGACCCTGACACAGAAGAAGGACGTCCTCTCCAGGTTGGACTGTTTTCACTTGTGGGTAAGAATAATTAAAAAAAAAGTTACTAAATGCAAGCAAAAATCAGTGATTTAAAATTGTTTAACATTCAAAGTTTTTCCTTCTGTTTTAAAATAACAGATGTTTTTAAAAAGTAAAGTAATTTATATGTGAATTAAAAAAAGGAAAAATCAGCAATAAAGTAACGTGACTTTCACTGTAAATAAACATGTAAAAACATGAACCTTAGACCATAATCCTGAGTTACTATATTTCTGTTCAAAGTTGTTATTTTTTATTCACTATTTTTTAAAAAAAAAATCACTAGTGAGACATGAATCTCTTCACTAAACCAGGATCTGACATAGTGTCCGTTCCTCCTTCCACAGTCTTACTTACAGCAGCAGGACTGACAGTGAGCAGGTGTTTTTACCCTTTGGCATGTTGTTCCGAGTCTCTCTTTCTCCCTTCAGAGATCTGCTTTCACTGTGAATAACTGAAAATCCTCAGACTTAATGGTCTATTTTCAGACATGAACTCTATTTCCCATCCGCCCCATGATCAACTTGTACTGCGTCGTTTTTGAGAATTGAGTTTTGTTGTGCATCCTTTTCAACTATTTACAGGGTTTGATATCTTACATAGTTACTGAAATTATATATTTTTTTAAATCGTTCAAATATGGCAAAATTAGGCCTAATCCCTTGGTCTTTATGTAGTCCCCAGAGAGTAAATGTGGGAATAAAAGTACAACAAAGGTTGCAGCAGTTGATGTCCACTTACCCATCTTACCTTCAGAGACAGACAATGTCAGGAGACACACACACAAGGTCCATTTAGAAGAAGACATGCTTTTCTTTCTGTCTATTTTAATGACGGGAAGGTCATTTCTCTGTGGAAACAACAAAGGTAAAAACTAGTTGGACCCTAGTTGACCATGATGTTTTCATTCTGTTGCTGAGTAAAGTTACACTCCAGTTACAGTTCAGTCTGTACTGTGAGACAGCAACATCAACACCCTGTGAAATCCCTTCAAAATAATATGCATGTTATTAACATACGTTTGTAAACTCTACCACCGTTACTGTAGTAACTTGTGTTTTCAGACGAAGATAGTGAAAATAAAATCAAATAAAACAATAAATACTGATTTATTATTGTGGAATAACCATTGTTCAGCAGGTGGCTGAATATTTGGTTTGGTGATCTGAAGACTGAGTCTTCTGCTGGTGAGCAATAGTTAAACACTTTGCATTTAAAGAGAACACAGCTCCGACAGTGTGTGACTGACCTCTGCAGGACACTTCCTGTCTTTACAGCCTCTGCTTATTGGCTGGAACATGCAAACACCTGCATCCTGGTCACTGCTGCACGTGAAGACACACAAACCACCAGCTTCAAACGACTTACACCTCTTGTCCACTAAATTTTTGTCTGTCTTCTCTCTAAAATAAATTTTTTCCCCGGAGCTGTGGAACACAAAGAGTTAAAAAACACAAATGTTCAAACAAATAAAATCATCAGGACGAAATTAAACCTGCAGCCCTAAACCACACAGGTTAGATCCGGACTAGGTCCACCTGCTATGGGACCTACGAAGAAGGTCTTCAACCAAGTCCAACATCAGTTTGTTACGTCCACACACTGTCTTTGTTCTACTGATTTTATTGTGCGTGTTGAACACGGTCTCTGTCTCCTGTATCTCCAGGTTTCTCTGCAGGCTGAATGTCCCCCCATGTAGACCTTTGTCCTCTGATGGCAGATCTCCCCACTGTCTCCATGTTTCAGGGCCCCAAAGTAAGACTGTCCGTCCAGGTACCAGCACTGACGATGTCTCAGCCCGTCATTGTGGTTTTTATCTGCATTGACCCGTGTTAATCAGATCCTAGACCACCACAGTGAACTGCTTCTAGATACACGTTAAGATTTGTTTCAGTCCAATGTGAAGTGAGACCCAAAGCTCACAGTGACTCTTGTGTCATTGTCCGCCATGTTCGTCTGTGCTGGTATAAACTGAGCTGTCGTGAAAACTGCAGAAGAAGAAACCACAAACCTGCTGCACCAAACGTCACTGAGGAAACTCTGGTTTTTAATGATCTGACGGTTTTCAAATGGCCTCACATCACAGTGGCACAATGGGAGAAACACGTCTTCAGTGTCTGACCTGTAAGTACAAGCTGTTCTTTTTAAAGAGGTTCTTAGTAAAGATGGACATTTAAGGTGGAATTAGTCCAAAGAGTGTGGACGATATCTACAAGGTTTTGGTGTGTGAATAATTTGTTACTGTACATCAGCAACACAACACATTCATACACAGGAAATCACAATGAAGTCGTCTTAAAGCTGAAAGAGACGTTTTATTTTGGACTCATCACTGTGTTTTTTGTCTTTTCCTGTCTGACACAAATAAAACCTCGACCATCATTTCTGTTTAGTTGTGATCTCACTGCTGAGCTGCACAACAAACCAAGGTTAGTCAATGTTTCTACACAAATATCTTCAACATTTTAAAGACTGAGACAATTTATTGCTTGTAAATCTGTGACCCCTCCAGCTCGTCTGACTGTGAGTCCAAGCAGCTCCCAGTTCTTTAAAGGACAGTCTGTGTCTGATCTGTGAGGAGGACGACAGCTCTGCTGGATGGACAGTGAGGAGGAACACGAGCAAAGGACACGCGACACAGTGTGGAGTTAACTGGGGCAAATCTAATACACCTAATCATTCTTCCTGTTACATCAGTCCCATGTTCCTATGGGACAGTGGAGTTTACTGGTGTGAGTCCAGACGTGGATCAACCAGTAACATCATCAACATCACTGTTGTACCTGGTAAGATCAGACTGTGGAGTTAGTGTTGATGAGTCTGTGTGGAAATGGATGAAATGCTGTAGTTTGTCTCTGTGTTGAGGTGGAGCAGTGATCCTGCAGAGTCCTGTCCTCCCTGTGATGGAGGGACATGATGTCAGTCTTCAGTGTAAGACAGAGGACTCCTCCGAGCTCCCGGCTGATTTCTATAAAGATGGCTCCCTCATCGGGACTGAGCCTACAGGTCACATGACCATCCACCATGTTACCAAGTCTGATGAAGGCGTCTACAAGTGTCACATCAGCAGTCGTGGAGAGTCTCCACCCGGCTGGATCTACGTCACAGGTCAGGAGCTTCACTTTGGTTTCAACACGTATTTCATCCACGTACAAACCTGAACAGCTGGATTCCCTCTACAGAAAAACCCACAACTACAACAACACCTTCACCCACCCAGATCTCCTTCACAGGTCATGAGAATAAAGACACATTTTAAACAAACCTTCCTCTGTTTTGTGGTTGGCAGGAGTCTACTGTAACATATTGTGACAATAACTTATACATTATATTTGGTTCCTTTTAGACAGCCTCTCCTTCACCTCCCTCCATCCTTGGTTCAGGCTGGTCCTTCACCTGGTGGTGTTCTGTCCATACTTTGTCTCCACTGTCCTCCTGGTGTCTTTATATGGACACAGACACAGAGGTAACACTCCTCGGTCGTCTCTGACAACTTTTTATGTTTTACCTGTTGATATATTTGCTACTTTCCTTTCTATCCTCTGTCTGTAGGAAACCACCTGTCTATCTCCATGGTGACAACCTCACCCACATCAGCTGAGCAGGGATTGGATGATGACTACAATGATTTTATCACTGGAGTCATCATGCAGCATCACTTCTGAACTGATCCACTGGGATCAATGATCTGATTGTTTCTAGATTCTCCCTCATGTCTCACGTTGTCTCAGTCCTGCACGTTGGAGGACGTCCCAGTCTGTGATGTTGCTCTCAGGATGGACGAGAGATGTTGGATGGGACATGATCATAAGAGCTTCACTGACGTCTTTTACTGGACCAAGATCTGTTCTGTCTTACTATGAATCACATCACTGAACTGAGGACAGTCTGATTTCTTTCACTTGTTACACCTGCGATGACTTTCTGCAAATCAAAATCCATAATACAAACAGAATAATGTTCTGTATATGAAAACCATCAGTTTACTGAATAAACACATTTCTGTCACTGAGTCCAGTAAAATGCAGGTTTTTATTTCATTTACAAACAGTGGGACAAGTTGTATTTGTGGTAATATCAGGAGTTACAGTAAAAAGACTCTAAAAGCTGGAAACTAAACGACCTTTAAAGCCTGTTTCATCACAGTGAAGCGTGTTTCATCTCAGTGAAGCGTGTTGGTCTCTGTGTTTTAAGTGAAACCACACAGCTAGTGCATGAATAATATTGTGTATATGATCAGTTTAGTGAATAAACACATTGATGTAACTAAGTCTGACACTGAAAGTAAAAGTAAAATCGAATCTTAATTTGGAAGGACAAAAAGAGTCAAACCCAAACCCAATGACAGGTTAAAAACAGACAGACAATCTTACAAAGACAAGCAGGAAGAGCTGGGTTTAAATAGACGGGGGCACAGGAAGTAACATGAGCAGAGAGACACACACAAACTAAACAGGCAGATCTGATTCACACTTTTCCTCCAATATGTGATTCCTCTAAATACGATGTTGTCCTCTATGTGGACCTTTTTTTTTGTCAATTCATGTTTTCAGAAGTTTATGTATGTTTTGGTATTTTTTGCCTCTTCTGAATAATTTTAAAGTTCTTTTGCATCTTTGTGTGGTTGTTTTGTACAGCTTTCTGCTCCTTTTGTGTCTTTTAGCAGAGCTATGTGAACAGACAATTTAATTAATTTCTGGACCTCTAAAGTGTCTGAGTCTGTGCCTGCTTGTGCCGTTCAGTAATCCATCCAGGAACAGGCCATTTGATCTGAATCTACAGTAGATGTGGACTTGTGAGAGATGTGGGAAAAGTAGTTGAGCTGGAACAAAACATAAGAGAAAAGAACACAGATTTAGAAAAGGCATCATTGTTTTTTTATTTCTAAAATGTCCAACATACTACATTTTCTATCCTGTTCCACTTAGTTTTAAATCAGCTCTAAACCCCAGACATTTTTCCTCCCCCGACTATCTGCAGAGGCTTACGTGGTATCTGATGCAATATCAGTGACTTTTTATCAGTACGAGTACAAGTACACAAAGGCAGAATCAGGCCTGATGCCCAAAACTGGTATCAGGATCGAGACATCCCTAAAAATAAAACTATGTCTAGAGAGTATTTACACAAAAAATAAGAATTAAGTCTAAGTCAAGTAGGGAATTATGGGAGTCAAAAATTTTAAAATGACTGCAGTGAAGATCTGGACAGAGAAGGCAAGTAAAGAGCTTAGAGAGTGTTTTAACACCCTGGACTGGGACATTCTCTGCAGTCCACACGGTGAGGACATCAACAGCCTTACACACTGCATCACAGACTACATAAGCTTCACTGTGGAAAACCCTGTGCCACCTAGGACATTGCAGTGTTTTCCTATCAATAAGCCCTGGGTGAGACCTGAGCTGAAGGCTAATGGAGAAGTCGTGGGCCTTTCTCTCAGGGGACAAGGAGGAGCTGGACATAGTGCAGGGACTTAAAATACAAAATCAGGAGGTGCAAGGACAGCTACAGGAAGAAGCTGGGGCATCATCTGGAAACAAACAGTGTCTGTGATGGCAGGAGCGGACTGAAACCCATCTCGGGCCACGGAGAGGGTGGGGATGGTCGCCAGGTCATGGGTGACCAGACCTGGGCAAATGAATCAAATCTGTTCTTTAACACTTTAAACAGTGTCTATCCTCGATAACCCCTCCCACCCCCTGCACCGCACTGTGGAAGTTCTGAGCAGCTCCTTCAGCAAAAGACTGTTACACCACCAGTGCAGAAAGGAGCAACCATCGCTCATTCTTCCCAACAGACGTCAATGCATCACTGCAGTGACACACAATGTGCAATTAACCGGGAGATGTGCAATATTCACCTGTTACATATGTACGTATGCAAATCAAAGATTCTTTATCCTCAACTTTTTAATATCTTGTTTACACAGTTAATAATGCTGTTTTTTTTCTTTTTATCTGGTTTAAAGTTAAAGTGTACATTGTTCTGTGTAGGTTATTTGTTCTTTGCTGCTGAATCCCCACTGTGGGATCAATAAAGTCTTATTTTATCTTATCTTATTTCAATGAGTTTACACTGGCAATGTGCTATATTTGCATGCTAACATTCTAAAAAAAATACAACCAAAACTTTCTACCTGCTGGACATGAACATTTGTTTACATTGTCATTGCATCTATATTAGCTTTTAGCTTAGCCTCACAGTGAATAGCTTTCAACTTTTGATATAAAGAGCTGCTGTACCTCTTTTTATGGATTTGGTTCTCTTGATGGGTGCATGTCAAGAAGTGGTATGTTCTGTTCTCACTGCTGCGTGGACTGCCGCGTGTCTTCCTCCTGAAAAAATTATATAATATAATCACTGCAGTGCAACAATGGATGCTACATTTGGAAAACTGCAGGAATAACTGCAGAGTTGCTAGTGACATGTTCATAACAAAGTGAACGTGTCAGGACTGAGATTCACTTTAAAACAGTTAAACTGAATTGTGATTCAAAATCTGAAATGTGAATGTTGATACAGACCAAGACAAACATACACTGGAGTAATAATAGTGAAATGAATTAACTTTATCTAATATACATAACATTATAAAAAAAGCCAAAAGCAGGTCATGTATGTTGCAACATACCTTCAGCTGAAATGGTCTATGAAAAACAAGAAACAGCTACAGAACTGTTAAGAGTCTGACTGACCGCAGGGAACAAAACAGTGTAAAACACCACACACACACACGTCATAAATGTGGTTTCGCAATTACATTTACTGGCATCAGATGAGACAAATGTCTAAATAAAATGTCCTATACATGTGCACTGGAGCCTCATTGAGTGTGACCTCATAATGAAACACCAGCAACGCTATTGTTTGTTGAACTGGTCCACAGAAAGATACAGGCAGAAAAACATGCTACCTTTGCTCCGTACGATTTTCTGTTGTTTGCGAGGTGACATTTTGACGTTAACATATGTAGCATCATCTTCCACCTCATCAGCTGCAATAAATCAAAAGTGACAGTACTATGATTTACTTTGTAATCTCTATATGTCGATGAACATATACAACAACAGGGATACAAAGGAAATGGAAATAAACAGAACTAAGCTGTAGAACATGAGTGTAAACATGTAAATTTTAAATTTTAAACAGAATTCCCAATATTTTTAAATGAATGTGCAAAACCCAGAGATTTGTCTCACCTTTAGGTTTCTTTCGACCACATCGTTTCATTAGTAGAACCAGTGGAACCACAACCAGTAAAATAACACATGCAGCAGTTACCAACACACAAAGAAGACCAGTGGATGTAAAAAAAGTGGATGGAGATGAAGGGTCAGATGCCATTGTGGGATTCTCTGAAATTAAAGAAATGAATGACTGTATGAATGGTTATGTTCACTTTATTGTTCATGTTGGGCCTCTCAAACACCTTTCTAAGCTTGTTTATTTGCCAAATGCTACATTAAAAACCATAAAATAAGTAATAGCTAGATGTTTCAACTGAGAGAATGTATTCCCATCTTTTTGTTTATTTGTGCACATGCAATTGAATTAACAACCAAGGAACTAAGACACACATCATACTTTAGATGTTCAGGTAAAGTGAGCCCCAGATGATGTTCTAACCTTATATAAATAAAAATCTCTCAGATGTGTACAAAAGTGCACATTGTCATTTATCTCAGTGTTAGACCAGGTAGCAATGACAGGATCATTAATAATTTAATGAATAAATGAATATGGTGCCTTGTAAAAGTATTCATTGAAATCTTCTACATTTTGTCAAACTACAACCAGAAATGTAAATGTATGTTAGTTTGATTTTATGTGATAGACCAAGACAAACCAAGACAAACCTGTACATAATTGTGAAGTGGAAGGAAAAAGAATAAAAGGTTTTTCAAAACAGATTGACCTGTATTTGACAGCGTGCATCAGTAAGGCAGTTGTCCACAGACCAAAGGGTCGGTGGTTCGATCCCTGTCCCTCCCTGCTGCATGTTAAAGTGTCCTGCGGCAAAACACTAAACCCCAAGTTGCTCCCAGTGGGCTTGCATCACCAATGTGTGTAGCAAATATTACTCTGTAATTGACTTTGCATAAAAGCCTCTGCCAAATGACTAAAGGTCTTGGTATTAGTTGTGTCATATACTTTCCAGTTTTTGATGACAGATTGTACAATGCTCTGTAAGATGTTTAAAGCTTGGGATGTTTTTATAACCTAACCCTGCTTTAATCTTCTCAAAAACTGACTAATGTTTACTAATTACGTGGCTTCCGCAGCCAATTTAGTTCAGTGGATTTTCATTAGGGGTATCAGAGTAAAGAGGGCTTAATGCAAATGCACAACACACATTTTTCAGAAATTCTAAAAACCATTTATGATTCTCCTTCCACCTTCCACAATTATGTACCACTTTGTGTTAGTCTATCACATAAAAATCCTGATAATATACATGTATCTTTGTGGTTTTAATGTGACAAAAAGTGCAAAAATTTCAAGAGGTATGAATATACAATGTGTCCACTATTATTTTGAAGAGACTCATTTACCCTGTGACTGCTAGAGAAATCAGTAACTATGAGTTGGGTGACTTTGGTTCAGGAGGTAGAGCAGTCGTCCACCAAAACAGTGTTTTGGCTCTGGGGTCCTCCTACCCCTACATTGAAATGGGTGAAGGGAAGACACAGAACCCCAAGTTGCTCCCAGTGGTCATGCATGGCAGTGGTGTGTTAGTGTAGGTGTGAGAATAGGTGACTAACCCCACAATACGCTAGAAAACTGCCATTCCTGGGATTGAACTGACAACTTTAAGACCACCACCACCCTCATGTGTTTTATTGTTCTCACTACAACCACTCCAGCACTTCATACTGATGTCCTGACCTGTGACGTGGATCCAGCTGGGTGGAGACTCTCCATGACTGCTGATGTGACACTTGTAGACGCCTTCATCAGACTTGGTAACATGGTGGATGGTCATGTGACCTGTAGGCTCAGTCCCGATGAGGGAGCCATCTTTATAGAAATCAGCCGGGAGCTCGGAGGGAGGACTCTTTGTGAGACAGTGCAGAGAGACATTCTGTCCCTCCATCACAGGGAGGACAGGACTCTGCAGGATCACTGCTCCACCTCAACACAGAGACAAACTACAGCATTTCATCCATTTCCACACAGACTCATCAACACTAACTCCACAGTCTGATCTTACCAGGTACAACAGTGATGCTGATGCTGTTACTGGTTGATCCATGTCTGGACTCACACCAGTAAACTCCACTGTCCCAGGGGACGGTGTAGTAAAGATAACAGGAAGAACCAAATGATCTTCCCCAACCATCTCCACACTGAGAAATGTGTCCTTCTGTTGTGTTCCTCCTCAGCATCCATCCAGCAGAGCTGTCATCCTCCTTGCAGCTCAGAGAGAGAAAGTCCTCCTCAAACAGCTGAGAGCTATTGGTATTCACAGTCAGAGAGGCTGTGAAGGACGGGGAAGAGAATGTGGTCATTAAAAAACACATTTAAAGAATGGTCCCTTACTTACTTACTAAACTGGAGACTTCATTTCCATATAGTGGCCAGGGGGGAAACTGCTGCATTAGAAAGAGCCTTGAAAATGAGACTACCTTATTGCGACAGTCCTTAACCTTTACCCTCACCCACAATCTGGAAAATGAAAGTGGAAGCTTGAATTAAGATCGCTAAGACAATTGATGGAACTACAGAATAGTGTGAAGATAAATAAGAAGAGCAGGTTACTGGAGAAAACACGAGGTACTGACACCATCTGAGGCCGTAGACATTGCTAAACAAAGGCTCTCAGCACTGAACAATAGGTTATGGAGACACACCAAAAATGCAATAGCACAGATGAATCATAACCTAGCAGTAGGTTCATACCCAGACTGGCTAACACTACGAAGGACAGTGCTGATCATTAACGGCCCCTGCAAGGGAACACCTAGTCCAAATAAAACCCTACAACTTGCCCCTCTACAACATGGAAGGTCCGACCTGTGTCAGGGGTCCTAGCTGCCAAACTACAGGTCCATGTGAACTGGTGCATGTCCACAGCTCAGAAGGGAATCTGAAAAAACACCCGAGCCTCAAAGGGCAGTTGCTAATAGGCAAAGCATTGACTCAAGATTCAGATAGACCAACCTAAACCTGAGCTGACTATAGGAAATTCTATGTCTTAATGACATACACAGATCTAAGAATGTGTTGTAGAAATGTTCCGTCTTCCTTAGTCAAATGTTGCTAGATTTTTGAAGAACTGAAGACAAAGACTCAACGTGATGAACCATCTCAATTTCATACATGCTGGCACGGAGAAAAGCACATAGCTGTCCATGTCTGCTTCTAACTTGTTACTTTCAAACCCCTTCTACTTATACTCGATCTCAACAAAGGAACCACTCTCACAAGAACACAAATGTAGAAAAGCATGCAGTGTTCAGACATCAGTCATTTCCTCTTTGAAGCCATGAGTTTATGACCCCAGGCCCAGTATCTCTTACATTCCCTTGTGCCATATAACAACAAAGCATCTAAGGTGGTCTTAAACAGTCCTCTATATGTGTTATCCCCTGTAGCTTCTTGTCCTTCTTATGATCCCTTTGATGAGTCCATCTGTTTTCTAATTATCTAACCAGTGACTAAATTTACCCAAATTTCCCCCACAAATCCTTGGCAGGATACAAAGACAACAGGATTTTTAAACCAAACTCATTGGGACTGTGGAAAGCAATTCTGGAAATCAACTCGGGACCAGTCACACAAGTGATCATATACTGTGCAGCATATACTGTACTGTACCAAGGTGACGCACTATCCTTTGCTGTTGTTCTGCATAACCATCCAATCAGCTCAGGCAGATAATTACAAGAGGGAACAGAAACAAGTTCAAGAGTGGTTTGAATGGCATCAACCTCTATGCCAAGACTGAACGCAACATCGGCTTACTGACCCACTTATCATGGATTTGTAGCGAGAATATGTGAATATTAATCCGAGTCTGGAAATGTCTCCAGATACTGGTAAGAAGAGGGAAAGTGGTAAAGACTGATGGGTTAGAACTAACAGTGGGCTGCAAACCCCCAGAGACAAACTGCTAAACCTGTGTTTTGGTTCAGCTACTTGAAACTAAAGTGCTTAACACTTTAACTTGTTTCTTCACACCTCGAAGAAACTTCTTCGAGGTGTGAAGAAACAAGTTAAATTTGTATAGCTGTAGAAGACTAACACTGCTAACCACCGTAACTCCAAACACACATGTTAAAGAGGGTGTGTTCACACACCAAAGCTTCTTTGTTGTGACAAAAGGAACATACGACAAAAACTGTAAAGAAAGATGAGATCGGCTGTGGAAGAACAGGCACGAGCGTTGTTTTTGGAAAGACAACTGGTGAAAGCCACTGCCAAGTGTGGAAAGGTTCACTTCTTACAGTAAATGGGAACCCATGTTAGTCCTGATACTTGGAAAAAGGTTTATGACAAACGCATCTATGTGAGCCAAATAGTCCCTGCGTCAACTCTGGTTTGATTCATTATCAAACCAAATTTAAAGAAGCACAGAAACAGAATCCGATTACTCAAGCTGCTGAACTATTGACCTTAGAGTATATGCAGTACGTTTGCGTTTATGTACTGAATTGAAGAGCTTGAAAAGACTGAATGTATTAGTGATCGGACAACATAATCAACGGCTAATGTCGAGTCAAAGAGTTGGTGATATCTTCACAAACACATTCATTTAAGAAAAAGGGAGAGAATTACATCGTGATTTCAAATCTGTGGACTGAGCTGAGGGTCAGTCTCTTTCTAGGACAGGGACTGTGCTGCCCCTGCCTACTTAAGCATGAAAAGAAAAGGTGAGGTTTACCCACACTTGTCATAAATAGAATCTTTTTGCTTTACATACATATTTAGCACCTTTTCATTTAAATTACAAGCTTATTTCAAACAATAACCTGATAACAAATAAACATTTCTCAGACACTTTCACTGAGTTTCTAACTATGATCGATGTTTACTAACCTTGGATTTTTGCGCAGCACAGCAGTGTGATCACCGCTACAGAGAAATGACACTCAGTTACTTCAAGTTTGAGAAAGAATAAGTTCAAAACAACCGACACCACAGTGGATAACACAAACTAAAGCCTTTCAAGGATATTGGTACAAAATAATGATGCATTATTAATTACCAAGCAGACACGGAGACGTTTCCTCCATCGTGGTAACATTTAAACTCCTCTGCAGTTACTTCAGGTTCACATCAAGTGAAGCCCGGCCCCTGGTCTGTCGTATAAATGTCAGTGCTGTGGTTTCATCTGCTATGAAGTTTAGTTTCACCATCGTCCCATGAACTAAAAAAAAGAAAAAACTTACGGAGGTGAGGCTGATTGGTGTCGACTCACTTTACTGAGCTCTTAACTACTTTAACGTTTGTCTTAGTCTCAGATAATTGAACACAGATTAATGTAACAAGTTATTAGATCAGGGACATAAACAAAAGCAATAAAACCATCAAACACAGTTAGAAATAAACTTAAACACCCGTTTAATTGAAATGCAAAATAAAAAAATAACAAGACATATATAATAACTTCAATGAGTAGGATTACTCTAGTTCCAATAAAATATATGTGAAACTATCTGGAAAACGGAGACATGAATCAAAAAGTCACAGCCGCTTTTCTCCAACCCGGATAAAATGTTCAAACTCGGACATGTCGCCGGATTCACCGGGACGTCGGGACCGAAAACTCGATGGTCGCTTCGCTCTTACTGAACCACACACGGACTCACAGTTGGGGACGTTTGTGTCCGAGTCCGGAGCGAAGCGACTGTCCCGGTGGAGCCGGTCCGACGTTGGTTCCGCGTGGAGCCGGGTTAGCTGGACTAGCTAGCGGCTTGGCTCGTACGTCAACGTCCGTGTTGACGAGCGGACTGTCACTGACAGATCCCAGAACTTCGGGCTGAGGTTCTCCGTCCATCTGCGAACAGGTTCCACAGCAGATCATCTAACTGAGAACCTGAAAATCCTCCTGCAGCTGACTCGCTCCAACTTTAGCTACTGTCTCCCATTCGTTCTCCAGCACTACTTC
The DNA here is from genome assembly GCA_033026295.1 of Channa striata. Taxonomy (NCBI): domain Eukaryota; kingdom Metazoa; phylum Chordata; class Actinopteri; order Anabantiformes; family Channidae; genus Channa; species Channa striata. Next base: position 44,916,663 of record CM065168.1, read on the forward strand.
CGCTTCTACTTCCTTTAACAAAATAAAAGCCTCCACCACCACATATAAATGAACATACTTACACATTTTAAACACACAAAGATGAAAGAAACACATTTGAAAATATTAATATGTACAGTCATATACACACTGTTTATTTACTACAATCTATATTTTCCACTGGGCTACACTTGGTTTATAAATATCGGATCACAATTAGACAGCTGAGACTCAAAATGATTTAAATCTTAAGCTCCGTGACAAGTGGAAGTTCATGACAGGTTTCTATATAATGACCTTCATAGATGAACACAGCTTTAATAATTTTTGAAGCTCAAATACAGTAACCAGAACTAAAAGGGTGATGTTAGGCACTAAACAAACTACACCACAGTGGCATGAATTAAACGTCACCAGGGAGGCTATAAAAACGATGATGTTAGATTGGTCCCAGACCACCATTAAGAGCTTTGAGTGCCTGGATACGATCCATCTTGGTGAGGGTTCACACTACATCTGATCACCTGAGCTACATTTTAAAACCAAGTGTGGACAGGGTGAGTGTAATCACAACAGGGCGGATGTGTGTGGGTGTCCTACTTTTGTGTGTTCTCTGTAGCCACAGTGTTGAAATAAAGAAATAAAAGACACTTGTCTACTAAATATTTGTAGCAGGTGTGTGTTGTAAAAAGTAATTTGCATGATGTTGGCCCAGTAACGAATCCTGTCCAGGACGTACATCTACATGTTCCCTTATCAGTGATCAAGAAGAGTCTTCATGACCAGTTGATTCACCACAACATGCAAACTGCAGAAACTTTTGACCTTTGATCGTTTTCTACTAAATGAATGAAAATCTAAATAAATTAAAATGTTTTATATTTGTTGGTCTCAGCTGACCACCAATAATAGTTTAGTCTGTTTATGTTCTGTGGTTTTGTATGTTTGTTCCCTGATACCTGCACTGAACAGAGTGTGACTGTGTCCACCACAAGCAAAACAAAATTAGTCTCCATCTGACAACTGTATGAAACCCGCAGAACTACACGAGACAAACAAGACATGAGACCAAAGTTTATTATCCTGCAGTTATCTCAATTTAATATCAAATCAAATATTTAACTTGATGAGCCGTGAACAACACACTGTGCTCAGGAGTGCTGAGAGGAAGTGGCACAAATCCAAGACTCAATCTGCTCTTGCTGATTATCAGGATTTGCTTGCAAAGACTGATAATTCTGGTCTTCCCTGCCAGAACTTTGACACAACACAACATCAGCATCAACATTGGATCTGCAGTGATTGTACCTGCTAAGTCGGCCAGAAATCTGGGGGTCATTATTGACGACCAATGGAGCTTCAAGGAACACATCGCTTCAGTCTCTAGGCCGTGTACATTTGCCCTCCACAACATCAGGAAGATCAGACCCTACCTCTCTGACTACACGACCCAACTCATCAAGCAGACATGAATCATATCTCGTCTCGTTTACTGTAACATACTGTTAATGAGGTTAACGGTGTGCATGACCAAACCCCTGCAGATGATCCAAATTGCGGCAGCATGCCTCATATTTAACCAGCCAAAAAGGACTCATGTCACCTCAACAGCTCCAGCTTTGAAAAAGAGGTTGCTTTGATGACCCAGTCTGTGGTTAGTGACCGATTCTCACAAAACAACTACTGTTAATGAAGTTCTTATTAAATATGTTAGAAATACAAATATGTGACAAATAATGCAAAAATGGTTTTGTTTTTTTGCAAGTAATAATCTTTTCTGTTTTTGCTTATTGAAACATCTTGTACAGTCTCACACACTGTTTGTCTGAGTGCAGCAGCTTCCTGTTTTTAATCTGTGCTGCAGTTCTCTTCTCCAGTAACAGGACTGGGATCAGCTGTAGTTTTATTTTTGTGTATTTTATTCTGCAGAGACTGATCCAGCTGCAGTTTACTCAGCAGTGAGGACAGGAGACGTCACTTATGGACAGATAGTCCTTACAAAGTCCAAACCAAAGAAAAGAGGTACAGTGGCTGTTTCCTGTGAACTGTGGACAGATTCACACAGTTTCTCTCTGTGTTTGTCTGATAAATATCGTGTTTGGTGAAGATCACGTCACATTTCATCAGCAGCTTCTGCAGGAAACCAGAACATGACAAACACAGACGTTAGTTTTTATTGTGACTGTACGTGTCATTTCTGGGACACAGGGTTTGTCTCGTGGTCTTTGTGTCTCGTTTGGACCTTTATTTAATCATCATTGTCTCACTCTGTCTAAACTGTGTGTGTTTCCAGCCCAGCCAGAGGTCGTCTACTCTTCACTGAGGTCGACCTTTACACCTTCACACCAGTAAAACCAGTGACGACAAGCTGCACCTGCAACTGGTCCTCAGAGTTCGTTAGACAGCAGGACTTTATTTCTAGAGGCCGTGTGTCATCAGACAGCAAAAAATGACGAAGAAAGACAAACTCAACATGAGTTTATCTTATAGAAAAATTTAATTAATTAATAATTAATACACAACTAAAACAAAGACATTTATTAACTCCATTATAAATATGGATGTTTAAAATTCTCTTTTCAGTCCAAACAGCAACATGTCCTCAGCAGGATCAACTTTGGTCTCATGTCTTGTTTGTCTCGTGTGGTTCTGTCAGTTTCATACAGTTGTCAGATGGAAACTTTGACAGTTTTTTTGCTTGTGGTTGACACAGTTTTTTTGTATGTGGTTAACATACAAAACCAATTATTACTGGTGGTTTGCTTGGATAAACTCATGAATTTATTTGAATTCATTTTAAATTTCTGCAGGATCAGATTCTGTACATAGAAAACGATCTAAGGTCTAAAGTTCCTGCCGTTTGCATCTTGTGGTGAATCAACTGGTCATGAAGACGCTTCTTGGTCACTGATAAGGGAACATGTAGATCTACATCCCGGGCAGGATTCGTTACTGTGCCGACATCATGCAAATGATTTTCCACAACACAAAACTGCACAAGAAACATTTAGAGGACAAGTGTCTTTTATTTCGCTTTGTGTTATTGTGGCTACAGAGTATGTAAAGTTGTCAACATGTTATATATTTTTCATCACTACACAGATAAATGATTTTAGTAAAACTATTTTCTTTCTCATGCTAATACATTTTACATTAAAATTTTTTATATTTTTGTCATCGAAAAGCATCACATTGTCACATCTGAGAAGCCAAAACAGTTACAACTTGTGACATTTTTGACATTTGACATTTTTTTAATTATTGATTTAATAATTTAAACAGCAGACATGTAATCAGTGTTTTGTAATAATGTGAAGATTATATTATATGTGCAGCAGTAAACTTTACTTTCCACCCTATTTCAAATGAACTAGGAGGCCAAAACATTAGAACTACCTCTTGATAATAATAATAATAATAATAATAATAATAATAATAATAATAATACACTCCAGTTCAAATCCATCATCCACTTTGACCTCAATAATAAACACATAGTAGAATCATCACCTTTCGTTGGACTGTATTAGATTGTACAGGTGGTCATAATAACGTGTATAGCATCAGTGTTTGCTACATGGTTCAGCCTGAAAACGCGTTTAAAACCATAATAACAACAACCTAATTATATTTTCTTCATGCAATTTAAAGACTTATAATGTTACAGTATGAGAGTATGATCTTAAATATCAATTTGAGTATTTCATTTTTTATGTAGAATTTTAGAAAAAAATTAAATTAATTGAAAATTAAAATTTTAAAAGGAGACATAGACGTTCAAAGATGGTTGGGGCAAACCTGCTGGTTCGTTGTGTAAAATTGATGACCTCTTCCCATGGGACAGTGGAGTTTACTGGTGTGAGTCCAGACGTGGATCAACCAGTAACATCATCAGCATCACTGTTGTACCTGGTAAGATCAGACTGTGGAGTTAGTGTTGATGAGTCTGTGTGGAAATGGATGAAATGCTGTAGTTTGTCTCTGTGTTGAGGTGATTTGGTGTGAATTGTTCTTTATGTGGCTCATCCCGTTCACACCTGGAGACCTTATACACACATTAAACTCTGTTTAACAGTGACCTGTTACCTGGAGCATCCAGCAGGTGGCAGCACATCATCATATTCACATGGATCCATGTCAAAGCTCCGATTGAAATATTGGAGGAAAAGTGTGAATCAGATCTGCCTGTTTAGTTTGTGTGTGTCTCTCTGCTCATGTTACTTCCTGTTTCCTCTCTGTGTGTGGAACCACTGTGGTTCTGACTTTGACCTGAAATCATTATCCAGGTGCTTCTTATTCTCTTTGGACTTTGTGCTTAAAGTGTGATGAACCTGATCAGATGAAGGATGAGACATCTGCTTGTTTTCAAAGTCACAGGGAGCGAGATTCACTTACATGTTGGTTCACACTCTGATATAAACTAAATGTGTGTATTTACTTAGACACAGTCTCATAAAACCACAAACAGGTTCTGTATGTCCAAACACTTGATTTATGCAAAGAGCTTCTACATTCAATATAAATTAAGGAAGTTACAAACAAGCTGTGACAAACACACATTTAACTCATGTAATAAACGTCTGTGGACATTTGATGTCATTTCTGTCTCTGTGACTCTGTACAAAAGGATTTTCTGATGCTTTAAATCCCACAGGTTGGGTTTCTTCTCAGTCTTTACTGACCATCTTCATTTTCTGATGGTTTTGAATCAATGTTAAGTCGACACACACACACACACACACACACTCAAGCCACTGTAGCTCCTGAACCACACAGTTCCTCTGACTGATGCCTCCAAGCAGTGAAATACCTGCAGGTGAGGGTCTCATCCACTGTAGTGCAGAGGATAACAGAGCTTATTCAAAGGGTTTGACAAAGGCCAAGAAGAGCTTCACAATTACATTTAGTCATTTGATGCATTTGTCCGAAGTGAGTTAGAGTCAAACCAGGAGCAAAGACACGTGTGGACCAAAGGAGACGGGCAATCAGCTTCATCTGCTGAACCACAGTTACACACAACAGAATGAGGACTACCAACATAAGTCAGTGTCAGAGAAACTACAGAGTCACAGCCTGAATGTTACTACACAAACTAAGGAAATGAACATGAATATGGACCCAGGAAACATCGAATCAGAACGTAAACAAATCTGCAGGAAGAGACAATAAAACACAAACCAGGTAAAGAAGTAACGGGAAAGCAAAGCAACACTAGAGGCTAAGAATCATAGGCATGATCACACACATCAATACCAAGAGTAACAAATAGTAAAGATTCTGAACGTGGGGAAATAATAAGTTGTCATCCACAGAGCTTCAGGGTAGAACAAACCTGAAGAGACTCGGAGCAGGAACTGACAATAATCTGAGAGCGTGTGTGTACAGAGAATCACCAGGATCAGGTAAAGAAAACAACTACAGAGGGTGACACGTACAGAGCACAACAAAATGTGAGAGTGAACAGAGTCCAGAGAAAGATTCAGGACCCACTGGAACGGATATTTCCACAGGTTCACGAGGAAACTGAAGGACACACTGGATACTGCTCTGAGACATCCAATTACATCTGCACCGGGGCTTCATCATCCTCAACCTCTTCCTTCATTTTCTATTTACTTTCATGAGACAAATCCTGGAGCTCAGGGTCATATGCTTCATCATCAGGATTTTCGTAAATGTGCTTTTTGAGTCTTTGGGAATTACTACAGACGGTAAAACCAACAACGAAAAGAAAAACAACAAGCACTATGAAAGCAGACAAACCCACTACCAGTCCAATTAGTTCCTTGGGTCCAGCTCCTCCCCCTGTGAGCAGAGAATGAGATGTGAGGTGTGAGGTGTCAGGTAGGTGATGGATCCATTTCCAGACATGATCTACTGCACTTTGATCCCATCACTCATAGCAGCTGTTTGCTACAAAGTCTCATCAGCAACATCTTTAGGAAACACACACATCTGATCTGGGACGTTCACTGTCACACCGACAAGCAGGAAGCAGCTTCAACACACACACACACACACACACACACTCACCTGAGTCTGTGACTGTCAGGGTGATGTTGCTGATGAGCTGAAGTTGCTGTGTCTTGGTGTTTTTAACATAACACTCATATGTTCCAGTGTCGTTGATGGTAACGTTCTTAAGAATCACAGAAACGTCTCCGTCCTTCATCTGTGGATCTCTCAGCTCCACTCGGTTCTTAAAAGATTCATGCTGGTGGTCTTCAGACATTTTCCCACGTTTCCAAACAAAGACATTCAGGCCCCGTCTCGTCCACTCTAACATTTCGATGTCTCCAACACTTTGATTCAGACACTGAAGAGTAACATCATCTCCCGTCTTCACTGTGATCTGTTGTTGGCCTGAACAAAAACCATCAAATCCACATTAAAAACACAAAGTAAACATCAGTAAAAATCAATTGATGAGGTGAAATTCATACAGAACTAAAGTCGAAGACACTTGTTTTTCCTTAGACACACAGAAAAAACATGATTCAGTGTCCTACAAAAAAAATCAAGACCTTCTAAAGTGACTGAATATTCATTGTAGGTTACAATATTAAAACAGAAACAATAAAGACTTTTCTTGGAGATTCAGGAATGAAACAAATTGAGAAAAACTGTACAATCATAAAATTGACTCTTGGAGAAAACAAATGAGTATAATCATATTAATGTTAAATGTGTTTCCTGTTGTTTTAAATGTGTGTGGTGTAAAAGCGAGTTTAGAGATGAGAGAAAAACCAAAGTATCATCAGTGTGTGGAAGTTAGAAAGTTTGAAGGATTTAGTGTCCAAGTTGTTCTCTGATCAGTTTTATGTGACTGAACCAAATGTTCTTTATTCCTGGTAAATCCCTGATATGTGAGCGGGACTTTCTGATCCTCTGAACCCGTCCTTACTGTAACACTGAGAAACTCTGAATAAACCCGGAGCTGTTTGTCTCTGAGACACAGTTAACGTGGTTCCATGAAGCAGTTTTCACTAAAAGTTTGTATCTACAGCAGATGATCCACTGACGTCACCGTCTTACCTTCAGAGACAGAGCAGCTCAGGAGACACACACACAATGTCCATGTAGAAGAAGACATGGCTCAGTTCTTCTGTGTCCATCCAAGCTGGAAAAGTCATTTCTTAGTGGAAACAACAAAGACAAAAACTAGTTGGACTTTACTTTAACATTAACTTGCCATTATGCTGCTGCATAAAGTTACAGTCCAAACAAGGCGTTTACAGTCTGTACAGGAAGTCAGACAAACACCCACATCCTGTCAGGTCTCTACAAAATAAAGTGTTTAAATGCTGATGTACTATCTACAGCTTCTCTTACTGCAGTCGATTGTTCTTCACATGAAGATTTATAAAAATGATGCATTTTAATGGAATATCCACACGTCGTAAAAAACTTTCTTAAAAAACAAAAAACACTTGTTGCGAGCATTTACTGATTTACATTTTAATGTAAATGTATAAAAAATATAATCTGATAAAATTGTGCTTTCACTTGGATATTTACTTGCAAACCTCCTCTACTCACAACATTCATCTACACCTCTGTTCAAACTACACTGGGACAGGAAGGAAACACAAGAAACACAACGAGAGTCAGAACTGAGTCATCTGTGCATTCTAGCTGCTGGTTTAAATAGACAGATGGGAAAACATTTAGGGCTGATGACGGATGTGGAGTGGAAGGAATTACTACTTGACAGGAAGTGAAAACGGGTCAACTCCTAAATTAGAGGAAGCAAAGCTGGAGAAACAGGGTGGTAGAGAACAAGAGTGTGAGAGCGAATGAATCAAGGAGCAGACGAAGCCAGAGACAAACACCAGCATGAAGTCCAGGGCCAGGATCACATTGACATGAGTGTCTACTGCTGCTTAGAGACAGGAGTGAAGACTTTGCTTAGACCTTTTCATACATTTTACAGAAACACAATTAATCTGAATACTTCTGCAGAAAATCTAAAGCTTTACTGATCAATAGATCTTTTATTAGTTCATTACTTTTTGTCATTCTGCTGACCCCTCTGTCCCCTCTAGGACAGAGGTGGGATGGAGGTTTGTGTGGTGTCATCTGCTGAGCTGCTCTGTTCTGACACCTGCTGCTTCGTGTTGTCCACAGTGGTGCAGTCGTTCTGTCTCCTCACAGTAAGAAGCTTCTGGGTTTGAAGCTGATTCTTTTTGTGTGGGTTTCCTCCAGGTTTCCTTCAGTTGAAAAGGTTAACTTCCAAAAGCAACATGTTCATTTAATCATTTTAATCTTTTCTGAACTAAATGATTCCACATTTCATAACAAGCCTCTGTCTTCACGGACTTGTTGTGCCACATTTAATCCACCAGGTGTCACTGTGCTGCTGAGCTCACTTCAAACCTGCAGAGGACAAACAGTTTATTTCCTTCCTGTTTCTTCTCCTGCTGCTTCCACCTGTTCCAGTCAACCTCCCTTCACATGTCTCCGCTCAGTGTCTCTAAAGCTGAACCTGGCAGCCACATGGAGGAAACTCATTTCAGTCCCTTTGTAACTGTGATCTTGTTCTCTGGTCATTTCCCAGACCTCATAGGTGAGGAATGGAACTGAGATTTACTCACATTTACATTGAGAGCTTCACCTTATGGCTTAGCTCCATCTTTACCACATGGGTTTGGAACAACATCCACATTACTCCTGATGAATCAGCCTGTCACTTTAGCCTGACTGGTAAAACACCATCACCTGAGCTAGTGTCACATTCCCATCCTGAAGGGGACAATTCACTGTTTCCCGGCATGTTTCCAACCATGGCCTCCGACCTGGAACGCTGACCCACATCCCAGCTGCTTGCTCCATTGTCTGCTGAAGGTCTGATGAAGCCAACAGAACCACATTATCTGCAAAAGGTCCTGAAACCGGATACGCTCCTCCCTCCAGCTGTGCCTAGAAATCCTGTCTATGAAAACCACAAACTGGATCCGTGACAAACAAAATGGGAATGTGTTTGACTTCTCACTTAGAGAGGACGGCACATCCAGACTGGAGGGACATGCTGTCCTAACCCCTCCAGTTGTCTTGGTCCACCATTCGATGCCCAGAACAGAATCAGCAAAGTTCCTCCTGGATCTGAGGTTCATCAGTTGGTCTTAGCCTCTTTTCCATCACCTTGGTGCAGACTTTTCCAGCGAGGTTGAGCGATAATTAGAGCACAATTAATGGTCCCGTTTTTGAAAAATGGGGACCACCAACAAACTTTGCTAGTCAAGAATTGTACACAAACATTACTTTTTATGTTACATATTTCTATTTATATACATTGATTGCCACAGAATTACCAACTGTATAACCACAAACATAAATATTTTAAAGTTTTTCTTTTTTTAATATGAATGACTAAAGAACTGGAAGGTAATTTAAAGTAGATAAAATAAACATTATGACACTTAATATTAAAATACCTAAATGTTGCTGTGAGGGAGTTAGTGTTGGCAAATGGTGAACTTTGAAATGCTTATCCTCAGATGTTAAATAACTATTAAACAATATGCACTAACACACAAGATGTTTGTGTAGAGAGAAAAACTAGAACTCAACATTTGTTCTACATATGTGTCAGTGATGGGGGAGATTGTAGTGAAACAAAGAGCAACAATAAGATGAAAATATCATTGTTTGTGTTTTTACAATTAATTGTCCATCCTGGACAAGTGTCCAGTACCTCTCAGGGCCACAGAGACAAACACAGACAGACAATCATTCACACCTTCAGGTAATTAGAGTCACCAATTACCTAAACGTACATGTGTTTGGACTGTGGGAGGAAACTGGAGGAAACCCACATAAACACAGGCAGAACATGTAGAGTGGTGCTAAATATCAGCCTTGATGTGTCCGATTAATGTTCCACACTTGGTGGAAAAGAAGGTTGAGACAAACTTTCAGGAGTCCAATGCTCTCAGTGACAGAAGGACAGACTGGTTACTTCTATGGGACGTCCATTAATGTCTCCGCTGGGGGCTTGTCGTCCTCCTCCTGCTCCTCCTTCAGTTTCTCTTTAGGTTCATGAGTCAAATCTTTGAGCTCATGATCAATTTCTTTATTAACAGGAGGCTGGTGAATCTGCTTTTTGAGTCCATTGCATTTTCTATAGATCATAAAAACAGCAACAGCAACATAAGCAGCAACAAGAAGCACTGTAACAACTGACAGAGCAACTATGAGTCCAAGTCGTTCTTCATTGTCTCCTCCATCCTCAGTGTGTCCAGCTCCTCCCCCTGTGAGCAGAGAATGAGATGTGAGGTGTGAGGTGTCAGGTAGGTGATGGATCCATTTCCAGACATGATCTACTGCACTTTGATCCCATCACTCATAGCAGCTGTTTGCTACAAAGTCTCATCAGCAACATCTTTAGGAAACACACACATCTGATCTGGGACGTTCACTGTCACACCGACAAGCAGGAAGCAGCTTCAACACACACACACACACACACACAGACACACGTTTGTACCTCTATACTTGTGAAGACACTCACTGACATAATACAATCCCTAACCAAAACCTAATTCTAACCCTGACTCTAAAATCCAGTCGTGACCCTCAAAAATCTCTTTTTCTAGGGTCAAAATTATTGAGGACCGGGCAAAATGTCCTCATTCTGTTGTTAAAAAACTAAATCTGGTCCTCACAAAGTAGTATCTACAAGTACACACTCACCTGAGTCTGTGACATTCAGGGTGATGGTTTTCAGGTAAAATGGGCGTTTGTTTCCTTTGGTTCTAACATAACACTCATATGTTCCAGCATCTTTGATTTTGACTTTCTTTAGAATCACAGAAACGTCCCCGTCCTTCATCTCTGGTTCTCTCAGCTCCACTCGGTTCTTAAATGAACCCTGTGAATTTTGACACATATTTCCATGTATGCAAACAAAGACGTCTTCCTCCAGGTCCCGTCTCGTCCACTCTAACAGTTCGATGTCTCCACCTCTGAGATTCAGGCACTGAAGAGTAACATCATCTCCCGTCTTCACTGTGATCTGTTGTTGGACTGAACAAAAACCATCAAATCCAGATTAAAAACACAAAGTAAACATCAGTAAAAATCAGTTGATGAGGTCAAATTCATACAGATCTAAAGTCACAACTTTAAACTGGATCAGTCCAGTTTGTTGACATGACGTGGACAGATCCTGACCAACAGAGACGTGGAAGCAGCTGCACTTCAAACTCACCTGAGTCTTTAACCTGTAGCTGGACTCTGCTGATGAGCTAAGGTCTGTTTCATTTGGTTCTAACACGACACTCATATGTTCCAGTGTCTTTGATGGTGACGTTCTTCAGAATCACAGAAACGTCTCCGTCCTTCATCTGTGGATCTTTCAGCTTCACTCGACCACGAAAAGATGGAACCTGGTAGCTTTCATATGCACGACCATCTCTGAAGAAGAAGACAGAACCTCCTGATTCCAGGTCAGGTCTGATCAACTCTACTATCACAATTTCAGCACCTCTGGGACCCTGACACAGAAGGAGGACGTCCTCTCCAGGTTGGACTGTTTTCACTTGAGGGTCTGAATTAAAACATGACAAAGACTATGTCAGTAATAAAAGTCTTTAGGAATTCTTTTTATTTTGACCATTTAACATTCAAACTTTTTTCCATGTGAAACTCAGGATCTAAAATAACAGATAAAGTTTGTAAAAAACTAAAATGTGACTTAACATAAAGTAAATAAATAACTGGAAATAAAAACTTTCACATGCAGATGAGTAATTTTCACACATCCAACCTGTAAAAACATGAACCTCAGACGTGAATCCAGAGTTATGGACGTAGTTTAAAGACATTCCTAGTCCAGCTGTGTAAAACCAAACTCTGTTATTTGAACCACAATCAGGTTTAATCATGTTGTTCTGATGGTAAATGGGAATATTTCCTCTGTTGTACTAAAATCAGAGGTTTGACTGACATATGGTTTTATGTAAATATGGTAACGCAGCAAACTCTCCATCCTCCGACTTCTGCGTTCTCGCTGAGACCAAGGAAACGTGGTTCTCATCAGATCCATGATGGACTTAGGCTGCGTCGTTTCGCAGCTTCGCTTTAGAACTTACGGTCCAAGTAAAGGCCGAAGTGGATACGTTAAGACTCAGGGCAGGATTCCCATATTTCAGTTTACTATTAAAAAAAGTTTGAATCTGACTAAATTATGTTTTAATCCCTGATTCCTAATCTATTTTTCCATGTTCACGTACCGTAAGTGTAAAAAAAAGGCGCAACAAACAGCGGTAACTGGCCCGACTGCGCCCTCGTAAAGGACGTCACCGTCTTACCTTCAGGGACAGAGCAGCTGAGGAGACACGTGAGGAGACAAACACACAATGTCCATGTAGGAGAAGACATGGCTCAGTTCTTCTGTGTCCATCCAAGCTGGAAAAGTCATTTCTTAGTGGAAACAACAAAGACAAAAACCAGTTGGACTTTAGTTTAACGTGAACTCGCCATTTTGCTGCTGCGTAAAGTTACAGTCCAAACAGGAAGTCAGAGAAACACTCACATCCTGCCAGGTATCTTCAAAATAAAGTGTTTAAATGCTGATTTACTATCTACAGCTTCTGCAAACCTTAGTTTAATGTATTTTATCATTCTGCTGAGGCATAAAGTTACAGTCCAAACAAGGCAGAGAATTTTCAGTCTGTACAGGAAGTCAGAAAAACACCCACGTTCCGCCTAATTCTCCTCCTCTTTGGGTTTTTTTGCAGCCCATCTGCTGGATTGCTGCCATCTTCTGGTTTTAATCTCTCCCTACATTTTTAATAATCTTTATGTTTGAAATGTTATATTTAAAAAAAATAATATAGGATTTTGAGACGGTTTAAAAAGTCCTTGGAATCTTACTTACACATGAATGTATAAAAACTGTTCTGCTCTTACTTGTATATAAAAACAACTTAAATACACATCATGTGCTAATGTTCATCAATTTATTTAAATTACACAGGGACAGAAATGAAACACAAGACAAGAATTTAAATTATTGATCTGTCGAGCTGAAACATCTGTGCAGATATTTGGAAAATGGAATTTAAATTATTTTCAGAGCAATTCTGTTTTTAAACAATAATTTTTGTTACTAATATAACAGTGATGAATCTAAGAACATGAACATGAAAACAAGAGGTCAGACAGCAGGTGTCACCGTATGTCAGCAGTAATAAAGTTTCAAAGAACTTTATCAGTCCCTCGTTGCTCTTTGCTCAAAATGTAAGAACAACATCAACAGAAGAAAAAGAAATACAGGACAACCTATTAGTTTAAAAAAAGTTTTTCCAAGTAGACTTTGTTTCTCCATTACACAGTTTGCAGTAAGCCCCTGATACGTATATATATATATATGTGTATATATATATATATATATATATATACACAGGATATACACAGAATATATACTGTATATATACTGTGTATATATTGATGTATGTGTGTGTGTATATATATATATATATATATATATATATATATATATACATATATACACCCTAATGACGCATAAAATTCAATATCACTCATAACAGAAATCCAGTGCAGCAGCTCTACCATGTACTCTACTTTTCCCATATAATGTACTGTCAGAAAGTCGTAATGAAGTGAATTATAAGACAAGGTGTTTTGAAATTTTTGACCACCTCATTCATTTAAAATAGAGCGTCAAAACCACCTCTTAATAATGCAGAGGTGCAGTCCATGGTGTATCTAATATTCTGGCTCATTGGTGTGTGTGAGCAAAATAGCAACAGTAGGTTTTAGTAATTCTATCTATTGATGATTCAATATGAAAACATGTATCTTAAAATTAAGTTTATTGAGATTAAACCACAGAGCACATCAGTCAACTTCAATTTCTGTATATTTACATATTAACCTTTGAATTGGTCAGTAAAATATTTTTGGGTCATACAAATAAAAGTTTAATGAACTTCAAATAACCGGTTTTATTTTTCACTGTATTTTACTAAAAAGTGCAGAGTAAAACAAAATCTGATGGCAAAGCCGTGAAGCTTCCTACTAAAATCGGATGTATGTGGATGAATAAAGGCCTCAGACGTGAGTATTAATAATAACCTGATGGTTTGTAACAAGCTGTTTGACACCAAGCGCTGCAGAGAAAACAACCCACCAACACGCAGAAAGAAGAAGGAAGTGTGATGAACTTTGCTGCTGTGAGCAAACGTGTCGGTCTCATGTCGCCGAGTGGAACAATGGTGCAAACGTCTCTTCACTGGCTGCTCTGTAAGTACAATTTAAACTAGGGACAAGAGCGGAGGACAGAAAGGGACACACAGTGTCCTTTAATGAAATGACTTAGGGCAAGATTAAAACAAAAAAACAATCTATTCATAATCACCCATGTATTCACACTGCATGTGGTTTATTAGAATCAGGATCAGGATCTGTTTATTGCCAAGCACAGTTAAGGACTTGGAATTAGCCTTGGTGTAAACACAAAAACTACAGAAAGAAAAGTTAAGGTTCAAAGGTGTGACACAATATGAAATATGTACAGAACTAGTATAACATAATAACATTAAAAATAATAGGCGAATGTACAACATGAGGTAATAATAACTTGAAAGGTTAAAGTGACTGTCTGTGAGCTGGGCCGGGGGGGCACAAAACAGCACAGAGTATAACACACCGAAACAAAGAGGCAGCCATCAGCGATGCCATCTTGTAGCAATCATATTTCTATCTATAGGTTATTACACATCTTTTAAATAAATAAAAACTTACAGGGTTAGATTCAATATTCAATCTCATGTTTATTATCCCAGTTCAGCAATCTAAAATTCAAAGTTTGTGCTGCATTTTTAAAACCTGATTTAAATACTTTTGCTTTTGAAACAGAATGTTCACTGTCTTGGCTCCATCTGATGTATTTGTAGGCAACAAAGTGTTTCTCATTCCTGTGGCTCGTCTCATTTGTCAGTTCAGACCAACCTGACTCTCTTTTCTCTGTAGTTTCTCTGTTTTGCTGCACAACAAACCAAGGTCAGTAAACTTCTTCTCTGATCATCTGAAGCTCTTCATTTTACACAGGAATATTACAGATCTGGTCCTGGTTGGTCATCCTCAATATGAGAAATGTTTAGTGCTTCCTGTGATGATGTTTGATTGTCACATTTTGAAACCTTTTACTAGCATCAAATTCCAAATGTGACAAAACATTGATTCAATAAAACCCAAAACAAAAAATTACAGTTTCAACATTTTAATCATTTTAATTGTTTTCTACACTTCAACATTTTTGGAAACAGTTGTACATATAATTTTTTCCTCAGAATGAACTGAATATCTTCACAGCTCGTCTGACTGTGAGTCCCAGCTTCTCTCAGCTGTTTGAAGGAGAGTTTGTCTCTCTGAGCTGTGAGGACGACGACAGCTCTGCTGGATGGACACTGAGGAGGAACACGAGCAGACGACAGAGGACTGAGTGTGGAGATAATTGGGGAAAAGTAGTTGGTTCGTCCTGTAAAATTAACTACGCCGCCACATGGGACAGTGGAGTTTACTGGTGTGAGTCCAGACGTGGATCAACCAGTAACATCATCAGCATCACTGTTGTACCTGGTAAGATCAGACTGTGGAGTTAGTGTTGATGAGTCTGTGTGGAAATGGATGAAATGCTGTAGTTTGTCTCTGTGTTGAGGTGGAGCAGTGATCCTGCAGAGTCCTGTCCTCCCTGTGATGGAGGGACATGATGTCAGTCTTCAGTGTAAGACAGAGGACTCCTCCGAGCTCCCGGCTGATTTCTATAAAGATGGCTCCCTCATCGGGACTGAGCCTAAAGGTCACATGACCATCCACCATGTTACCAAGTCTGATGAAGGCGTCTACACGTGTCACATCAGCAGTCGTGGAGAGTCTCCACCCGGCTGGATCTACGTCACAGGTCAGGAGCTTCACTTTGGTTTCAACACTTATTTCATCCACGTACAAACCTGAACAGCTGGATTCTCTCTACAGAAGAACCTCCAACTACAACTCCACCTCCAACCACCCAGATCTCCTTCACAGGTCATGAGAATAAAGACACATTTTAAACAAACCTTCCTTTGTTTTGTGTGTTAAGGTTGACAGGAGTCTACTGTAACATATTGGGACAATAACTTATACATTATTTTTTGTTCCTTTTAGAGAGCCCCTCCTTCACCTCCCTCCATCCTTGGCTCAGGGTGGTCCTCCACATGGTGGTGTTCTCTCCATACTTTGTCTCCACTGTCCTCCTGGTGTCTTTATATAGACACAGACACACAGGTAACACTCATCAGTCACATTTGTCTCGAATATGACTTTTTATGTTTTACCTGTTGATACGTTTACTAATTTCCTTCTGTTTCTGTAGGAAACCACTTGTCCCCCTCCATGGTGACAACCTCGCCCACCCCAGCTGAGAAGGAATTGGCTGATGACTATGATGACATCATCACTGGAGTCACCACGCAGCATCACTTCTGAACTGATCCACTGGGATCAATGATCTGATTGTTTCTAGATTCTCACTCATGTCTCACGTTGTCTCAGTCCTGCACGTTGAAGGACGTCCCAAAGTTGCTCTCAGGATGGACGAGGGATGTTGGATGGGAGATGATCATAAGAGCTTCACTGACGTCTTTTACTGGACCAAGATCTGTTCTGTCTTACTATGAATCACATCACTGAGCTGAGGACAGTCAAAATCCATAATACAAACAGAAATATGTTCTGTACATGAAAATCATCAGTTTACTGAATAAACACATTTCTGTCACTGAGTCCAGTAAAATGCAGGTTTTTATTTCATTTACAAACAGTGGGACAAGTTGTATTTGTGGGAATATCAGGAGTTACAGTAAAAAGCCTCTAAAAGCTGGAAACTAAACGGCCTTTAAAGCCTGTTTCATCACAGTGAAGCGTGTTGGTCTCTGGGCTTTAAGTGACCACTCTGCTACAAACTGCAGCAGAGGAAACCACACAGCTAGTGCAGCGACCTACAAACAGGAAACAGCGGCTTCTGCTGCTCTGAGTGTCTGATGTCATTTCAGCCAGAGACACGATGGGACAAACATCTCCTCAGTGTCTGATCGGTGAGTTCAGTGTGTTCTCTCTGCACGTCACTAACTAAATGACGAGTGTGAAGTGTTAAAGGTAGAAGATGAAAACTTCCGATAATTTCATTAGACACGGTAAATATGAAGTAAGACGTCACTGACGTTTGGTGATAACTGTGTTGATCAGTGAGGGTGAGATCGATGTTTTCAAACATCTTATGACTATAAAACAACTCGGTCTAATAAACGACGTCCAGCTGACCAATGTGTTCACATGTAGAACATCACAGTGTCGTCACTTCACAGCTGGACTTAAGGCTTCGTTATTTCCTGTCTGCATGAAGCAAATAAAACAGCAAATGTCGTTTTTCTCTAGTTGTGACCTCACTGCTGAGCTGCACAACAAACCACGGTCAGTACAACGTCTTCTGTCGCTCACATGACGCCCGATAACTGTTCATTTCCATGTTACCAAGTCTGATGAAGGCGTCTACACGTGTCACATCAGCAGTCATGGAGAGTCTCCACCCGGCTGGATCTACGTCACAGGTCGGGAGTCTTCAGCAGGTTTCTGGATCTGTGATCATTCATGTGACGTTTTTAATTAGTTATATTTAAAGAAATGTTTGAGAACAAACGTTACTTTAATTCCTTTTTTATTTTAGAAAAACCTCCTGGGTCTTCTTCCTCTCCTCCACTGTCTGTGGTGTTATCTGCTTCATCCATCTCTGGTCTGGTCCTGCTGGTTTTACTGGTTTTACTGGTGAAACTATGTATTTACAGGAAACCTCAAGGTGAAACATTTTGATTCGATAGTTGATAGTTGGTGGATTTGATAGTTTTTCCAGATTTTTTAAACATTTATAAATTTGATAAGCTACTGACTAACTGCTTTTCTACTTTTCATTGCAGCTGATAAAGAAGAAGTTGGAGAAAGTGACATCACATACACAGACGTCAAAATATTACATGGCAAACAACGACCAATCAGACGGAGCAGAGGTGTGTGTGTTTAAAACCGTTGTGGTCATTCGAAGATTCAAGCTAAAGCAAAGCAAACAAGCATGGAGCCAGAATGACAAGGTGGTCAGATCTGATCAACTCCTAAACTGAAATAAATCACTTTGATTAGAAATTTTACATTTAGGAGATGCCAAAGCAGCTTACAGAGTAATTTGGTACACACAAACACACACACACGCACATACCCACACACACACACACACACACACACTCTCGATGGTGATGGCTGCCATGCAGGCTGCTCATATGACCCACCGGGAACAACTGGGGGTTCGGTGTCTTGCCCAAGGACAATTTCACGTGCAGCAAGGAGGGACAATGACTTTTTAAACCAGCCTGGCAACCCCAGTGATTTCTAGATCCAGCGTTGTTGGAGACTTCACAGATGTGCAGCTTACACACACTGTGCACTGATAACAAGTCACACTGTCCCTGTGGAGGACGCAGCATCATGATAATCATTTACAATTTCACTTTAACTGTCCAACCACGGGACAGTTTTCCAGTTCCTGACACTAACAGTCTATTTACTACTATATCAGGTGTAGAAGCTGCAGTGAAGCACTTTGTATTTTATTTACAGAGACTGATCCAGCTGCAGTTTACTCAGCAGTGAGAACATGGGGTTAACAATAATGTTTGTTACCTGTGGTAATATGTCAAAGATAATGAGAATGTGCAGCTCTGTCGTCCAGTTTCCTGTTTATGATTCACACCCTCAATACATTTATTTGGTCTTTGCTGTTTCACGGCAAAGCTGTAAAGAAAAGAAACCGCTATCAGCCTCATGATCTCAGTATCAGGAAATAGATGGTTATTAATACTATTTTGAATAAAAGATAAGAAGTGAGGCCATGAATGAAGAAAAAAATTAACCCTTGGATGAACCAGTCTCTAGTTTGTGACCGATTCTCAAAAACAGCCAGTGTTAATGAAATTGTTATTAAATACATTATAAATACATATATGTAACAAAGTTTTTTGCAAGTATTAATATTTTTTGTTTTTTCATGTTAATATGTCTTGTACAGTTTCACACACTGTTTGTCAGCAGCTTCCTGTTTTTAATCTGTGCTGCAGTTCTCTTCTCCAGTAACAGGACTGGGATCAGCTGTAGTTTTATTTTTGTGTATTTTATTCTGCAGAGACTGATCCAGCTGCAGTTTACTCAGCAGTGAGGACAGGAGATGTCACTTATGGACAGATAGTCCTTACAAAGTCCAAACCAAAGAAAAGCGGTACAGTGGCTGTTTCCTGTGAACTGTGGACAGATTCACACAGTTTCTCTCTGTGTTTGTCTGATAAATCTCGTGTTTGGTGAAGATCACGTCACATTTCATCAGCATCTTCTGCAGGAAACCAGAACATGACAAAGACAGACATTAGTTTTTATTGTGACTGTACGTGTCATTTCTGGGACACAGGGTTTGTCTCGTGGTCTTTGTGTCTCGTTTGGACCTTTATTTAATCATCATTGTCTCACTCTGTCTAAACTGTGTGTGTTTCCAGCCCAGCCAGAGGTCGTCTACTCTTCACTGAGGTCGACCTTTACACCTTCACACCAGTAAAACCAGTGACGACAAGCTGCACCTGCAACTGGTCCTCAGAGTTCGTTAGACAGCAGGACTTTATTTCTAGAGGCCGTGTTTCTTCAGACAGAAACAGAACATGAGGAAAGATGTTTGTCTTATAGAAAAATGAATTAATTAATAATTAATACACAACTAAAGACATTTGTTAACTCCATTCTAAATATGGATGTTTAAAATTCTCTTTTCAGTGTCTCAGTCCAAACAGCAACATGTCCTCAGCAGGATCAATAAACTTTGGTCTCGTGTCTCGTTTGTCTCTCGTGGTTGTGTGAGTTTCATACAGTTGTGAAATGGAAACTTTGACTGTTTTTTTTGCTTGTGGTTTACACAGTCACTCTTTGTCAGTGCAGGTACCAGGGAACAAACATACAAAACCACAGACTATAAATAGACTCAGCTGTTACTGGTGGTTCGCTTGGATAAACTCATGAATTTATTTGAATTCATTTTAAATTTCTGCAGGATCAGACTCTGTACATAGAAAACGATAAAAGGTCTAAAGTTCCTGCCGTTTGCATCTTGTGGTGAATCAACTGGTCATGAAGACGCTTCTTGGTCACTGATAAGGGAACATGTAGATCTACATCCTGGACAGGATTTGTTACTGTGCCGACATCATGCAAATGATTTTCCACAACACACAACTGCACAAGAAACATTTAGTGGACAAGTGTCTTTTATTTCACTTTGTGTTATTGTGGCTACAGAGAATGTAAAGTTGTCAACGTGTTATATTTTCTTCATCACTACACAGATAAATGATTTTAGTAAAACTATTTTCTTTCTCAGGCTAAAATATTTTACATTACAATTTGTTATATTTTGTGTCATTGAAAAGCATCACATTGTCACATCTGAGAAGCCAAAACATTTACAACTTGTGACATTTGTGACCAAACATGTTTTTAATTATTGGTTTAATAATTTAAACAGCAGAGATGTAATCAGTGGTTTGTAATAATGTGAAGTTTGTATTCATGTGCAGCAGTAAATGTTACTTTCCCTCCTATTTCAAATGGCCTTCTATTTCAACTAGAAGGCCAAAACATTAGAACTACCTCTTCTTATAATACACTCAAGTTCAACTCCATTTTCCACTTTGACCTCAATAATAAAGACATAGTAGAATCAGAACCTTTCGGACTGTTTCACCCTAAAAACTCAGAAACTGGTGTTGGACTGTATTAGATTGTACAGGTGATCATAATAATGTGTAGAGCATCAGTGTTTGCTACATGGTTCAGCCTGAAAACGCGTTTAAAACCATAATAACAATAATCAAACATTAACATGAGTGTCTGCTGCAGCCAAGAGGCAGATATGAAGACTTTACTTTGACTTTTTCACACCTTTTGGACAAAACACAATTAATAATGTGTTATGTGTTATAATGTGTAATCATAAATAAGAAAATCAAAAGCTTTACTGCTTCTTGGATCTTACAGCGACGTTTACATTTGGATTTAATTAGATCATGACATTTTCGCAGCTCACTGTCTGTCGTTCTGCTGTCCCCTGCGTCCCCCTGAGGACAGAGGTGTGTCCCTGCTGAGCTGCTCTGTGCTGACACCTGCTGCTTCACTGTGACTCTTCACGTTGTCCACAGTGGTGCAGTGGTTCTGTGTCCTCACAGTAAAAAGCTTCTGGGTTTGATCCTGCTGATTAGGTTCTTTTGGTGTGTTTTCGTGTGCGACTTATGCAGCCAACTTATGGCTAACTGAGTAAAGGTATAGCAAAATGAAAAAAATAAGGTTTTCACATGGTTTGCAATCTGTGCAAAACATTAGAACCAGGTCTTAAAATGATGAACTCCTGTACAAACCCGAAGAGTAGAATTATCACATGTATGACTTTTTAACAATATAAATGTAGAAAAATCTAGAATTCATGGCAAAGTTTCTGCATCAAATTCCACAGGTGGTCGTAATGTTCTGCCTGACTGGAGTATGATGGAACTTTTTGATTTACTTGGTACTGGATTGTGATGTTAATTCTGTTTTTTTTGTTGTTGTTGTTGTTTTGTTTGTGTGTTTGTTTTGTTTTTTGGTCAAGCTTTACTATGATTTGCACAATACCAAGACAAATGTTCTTACTTTTTATCAACAAATTTATTGAAAATTGTTAATTATCTTTATTTCTTCTGCTATTTTCAAATTAATTTTGGCTGGTGAAACATAATGTCATGTTTTTAAATATTCATTTTAAAAAGTGATAATCATTTTTGTATTTATCTATTTCAGAACATATTTATCTAATTTTCCAAAGATGTAAAGTGCTCAAAAAACTTGAAATTTAACTTGCTTCCTCAGGCTTCCAGTACTAACAAACAAGACACAGAGGAGGTGTCCTTCTTTATGAGACTTTATTTATTTGCACACACAATTTCTAAGTATTTGGAAACTTTTTTATTAAACAGTGCAGCTGTTTCAGTGGAAGTATCATAATCACAACATGTCACAATCACAGGTAGGGATCACTTGTTCCCTAATTCAGTCCATAGACACAACCACAATCTACCATAACCTGAACAACTAAGGCGTGTTCAGTTTGTATAGTCTTAATCCATAGTAGCATATTTCTTGCACTTCTTGATGTTCCAGTTTACTGATCCATCACTACCTGCTGCGTGTCCAACATTCTTGGTTCCACTCTGACATTCATTCATCTTGCTAAGAGGATGGAAATGGCTGTAGTCAACACTTACTTCCAGAAGAGAGTGGAACACAGAGTGACATACAAGAGTGGAAGTAGGAGTACACAGGTGGACTACATTCTATGTAGACAAGGTCATTTGAGAGAGGTTAGTGACTGTAAAGTGGTGGTAGGAGAGAGTGTAGCTTATGATGAGCTGTATGACAGGTTAGACATGAAGGAAGGAGAGAAGGACTTGTACAGGATAGCCAGACAGAGAGATAGGGATGGGAAAGATGTCCAACAGATAAGGGTGATTAAAGACAAAGATGGAAAGGTGCTAACAAGCCAGGAGAGTGTGCAGAGAAGATGGAAGGAGTATTTTGAGGAGCTGATGAATGAGGAAAATGACAGAGAAAGAAGGGAGGAAGATGTGGATGTTGTGGAGCAGGAAATAGCAGAGATTAGAAAGGATGAGGTGAGGAAGGCTCTGAAAAGGATGAAGAGCGGAAAGGCTGTTGGTCCTGATGACGTACCTGTGGAGGTGTGGAAGTGTCTAGGAGAGACAGCAGTGAAGTTTCTGACAGGTCTGTTTAACAGGATTTTAGAGAGTGAGAAGATGCCTGAGGAATGGAGGAGAAGCGTTCTGGTGCCGATCTTTAAGAACAAGGGTGACAAGCAGAACTGTAGCAACTACAGAGGGATAAAGCTGATGAGCCACACAATGAAGCTGTGGGAAAGAGTAGTGGAAGCCAGGCTTAGGAAGGAGGTGGAGATCTGTGAGCAGCAGTATGGTTTCATGCCCCGTAAGAGCACCACTGACGCCATTTTCGCTTTGAGGTTGTTGATGGAAAAGTACAGAGATGGTCAGAAGGAGCTGCATTGTGTCTTTGTGGATTTAGAGAAGGCGTATGACAGGGTGCCGAGGAAGGAGCTGTGGTACTGTATGAGGATGTCTGGAGTGGCAGAGAAGTACGTCAGAGTAGTTCAGGACATGTATGAGAGGAGCATGACGGTGGTGAGATGTGCCGTAGGTCAGACAGAGGAGTTCAAGGTGGAGGTGGGACTACACCAAGGATCGGCTTTGAGTCCCTTCTTGTTTGCTATGCTGATGGACAGGTTGACAGATGAGGTCAGACAGAAATCTCCCTGGACAATGATGTTTGCAGATGACATTGTGATTTGCAGTGAGAGTAGACAGCAGGTGGAGGAACAGCTGGAGAGGTGGAGGTTGCAGGTGGAGCAACAAAGTCAGAGAGGCCAGATTGAGATGGTTTGGACATGTGCAGAGGAGGGATAGTGAATATATTGGTAGAAGGATGTTGGAGATGGAGCTGCCAGGCAAGAGGGCGAGAGGACGACCAAGGAGGAGATATATGGACGTCCTAACAGAGGACATGAGGTTAGCTGGTGTCAGAGAGGAAGATGCTCAGGATAGAGTGAAGTGGAAACGGATGATTCGCTCTGGCGACCCCTGATGGGAAAAGCCCAAAGAGTAGTAGTAGTAGTTATTAGTGAGGAATCAGCAGCAGGACACTCACACACTGAGCAGCAAAGACATCAGGCACTTTTTTTTAAACTTCAACAGGCTTCATCAGCAGGACCTTGGTATGAAACGTGTGTTTTTTATGTTTTCTATAGATGATAAAACCAACAACAGCAACAATAAGAAGAAGAAGGGTGGCTGTAGCTCAGTTGGTAAGGCAGTCGTCCATGGACCACAGGGTCATGGCTCCTAGTGGGCCAGAAGAGCACCCAGCGTGGCGGTCATCACCACTGTGTATGTACTAGTCCAACATTTCCTGTATCCTTGTCTCCTTCATCCTTGTCTCCTCCATCCTCAGTGTGTCCAGCTCCTCCCCCTGTGAGCAGAGAATGAGATGTGAGGTGTGAGGTGTCAGGTAGGTGATGGATCCATTTCCAGACATGATCTACTGCACTTTGATCCCATCACTCATAGCAGCTGTTTGCTACAAAGTCTCATCAGCAACATCTTTAGGAAACACACACATCTGATCTGGGACGTTCACTGTCACACCGACAAGCAGGAAGCAGCTTCAACACACACACACACACACACACACACTCACCTGAGTCTCTGACTGTCAGGATGACGGTGGTGATGAGTTGAGATGATTTTCCTTTTTCAGCCATGTGACACTCATATGTTCCAGTGTCGTTGATGGTGACGTTCTTCAGAATCACAGAAACGTCTCCGTCCTTCAAATGTTTGTCCTTCTGCTCCACTCGCTTCTTAAAGGACGGATGCTGCTTATCTGGATCAGACTCTCCGCTCCGGTAAAAGAAGACATAACCCGAGTCCACATCAGATTTAAAAACTGGCTTTAACAGAATTAAGCTGAACCCTGGTCTGTGTGTGAGAGAGACGCTGTACATTTACAGAGTGAAGAGCAAACAGATTTGCTTCCACTTAAAATCGATGTTTTTCCCAAATAAACAAGTAAAATTTTTAAGATATTCTAAATTAAGGAGAACAATGACGAGATGAACTGCTTTAAAAATCTTTCATTTCCCTTTTCAACATTAGAAAATCACGATTGTGGAAATGAATCTTCTCTGATTTTTATGGACACTAAGAAACTACCTTTCAGACATGGATCTACTCTGTCCTCAGGACAACAGAAGAGTGAAGAAGGATTATAACCTGATGTAATGACAAAATGATCCAAGCATCACATTAGAAAATAATTACAAAAAAATATTTTATTTTTAAAAATATATAATATCATTATTAAAAAGAGAAAAATAGGTTTTGCAAAAGGCAACATTAACACACACACACACACACACCTGAAGTTTTTTCCACAGCTTACATCCCAGGTGCAGATGCAGGTCATTATTAAACATTTTATTTGCAATACCTACAGTCAGAAAATTAGCACCAGGCTGATGTGCACATTCATAAATCAACCACATTAATATTAAACAAAACCATAACACTTTCTGTCCATACCATCAAACAATCCTTCAGTTAGTATCAGTACGTTAATCCCACTCGTGCAAACATGCTGTTCTACATTTCCAGTAAATTTAAGAGTCCGGCACATAGACTCACAGTTTCCCTCACGCTGCTCACTCACACCTCACAGAATCCATCACGTTCACATACCCATTTACCAGCTGGTCATTTTTGATGATGAGCTGCTTTGGGATTTGTTTTATGTGTGTATATGTTAAGTGTTATCCAGGTCTGTATCTTATACAGTGCATTTTAACGCTGAGCTGTTAAAAAAGTGACAGGAAACCATTAGATAACTGAACAGATTCAGCAGAAAAGAAATATCACAGCTACATCTGTATTTCATCGTCTCATTCAGCAGGAAGTTGATATGAACCTTGTTTTGAACATTTTCTATAGACGACAAAACCACCAGCACCAGAAAGCAGCAGCAGAAAAACAACTGGCAGACCAACTGCGAGTCCAACTCGTCCGTCCTCGTTTCCTCCGTCACTCTTCCCGTTGCCTTTGGCTGTGACATCTGCAGATCAGAATCAGATGTGAAATATCAGGTGACAGGTAGACGATAAGACAGGAACAGAATCCATTTCCATTTTTGGGGTCACTGATACTCTGTTGTACTGGTATTAAGGTTATAAATGAATTTGCTACATGTGATACAACCTAACGTACTCGTGCCCATATTCAACACTGGATTGGAACGGCTGGGCTCAGCAAAGCAGAGAGGGAGATTTCGAGTCTCACGATATTTTATGTTGGTCTGATGCTGCTTTCACTTGCCAACAACATTAATTAATAAAACACCTAAATTATTAACACAACATACAACTGCTCACTCTCAGAGTGTTTGATGAAACACACACGCACACAGAGAGAGAGAAAGTCGGCATTGGTAGAAAAGCATTGAGTGTTTTTTCACCATGCAGAGCAAAGAGAGAACATATGTACAGTAAGTTAAAATGATGAAAATGAATTGTATTTATTATATCAGTATGTCATTGATATTGATATGTAACCGCTGAATTGAATGTTCAGATTCCAGTTTGGAAAAAACAAGACTCAAATAGTCAGAGACTATAGATGCATTAATGACATAAGTGAAAGTCACGATATCCCCATTTACTTTATTCAATCAATTTGGTTTTGCTACATTTTGTGTTTATTATTATATCGTCTGTTATGCATAGGAAAAACTTATCTTCCATCAATCCACTGAGGTTTCACCAATGTGAATCAATCATGGGAACAGCCTACTTGGATCTTGTGTTACATGTTCACATCAGGTCCATGCACCAACATCACCGGCTGCACTGTAGTTATGTGAAATTTTGCTGTAATTCCTAATAATATTAGAAGACAGTTGGCTGCAGGAATTTTATGTTTTTCTTAAAATCTTTTAATTGGGAATCAGAAAACAAGTCTGTCCCGACAGTGAGAAGCTTCTACATCATGTTTGTCTAAACTCAAAGTAACAGCACATGGACTTTTTTTGTTGACGTGACTCTTTAATGATCATTATTTCTTGTTACCAGTTGTGATTTAACTTTATCATTTTGTAAACATTATGTTTAAGGTTGAAATGCCACAGGAGCATTTTTTGCCACAAACATATATACAGCCTGAACAAGTCTGATATTTGATATGACCAGCGTGGACATGATCCCTCCCCTGTCATAACCAGCCGACTGTTACCAAACTCACCTGAGTCTGTAACTGTCAGTCTGACGACGTTGATGGGCTCTGACTTAATGAGACCTCTCATTATGCGCCTCTCTTCCTTCTCTTTGACTCGACACTCGTATGTTCCACGGTCGCTGCTGGTCACATTCCTCAGAATCAAAGACAGGTTACCGTCCTTCATCTGTCTGTCCAGGAGGTCCACTCGGTCGACAAACGACGGATGCTGGAAGATTTTGATGATGCGCTGACCACGAACAAAAAGGACATACTGCGATGGTTTCAGGTCCGGTCTGGTCCACTCTACGGCGATGATGGGCTTGGACATAGAAGCCTGACACGGTAGAGTGATGTTTTGTCCCGGGTGGGCAGTGATGTTCAGCTGACCTGGGGGACATGAGCCACATAAACAAAAGCTGAAATGATCTGAATTAAACACCTGCCTCCATTTAAGGATTCCATCTCCATCTGCTTATCAATAACGGACACCTCAACATTTATAACTGGTGTCTTGACAATACAATTATTTTTTTTTCATAATTTAAGAGGGGGGTAGAACTAACATCTGGCCAAAAGGTTTTAAATTTATTAGTGACGACCCTCTCCCAAAAGCATGGAAGATGTGGTTGCTCAATCACAGTGACGTCACGTCACCTTCCCTTGTCAACGTCACGTTCTCTATAAAACAAGATGCCCGTTTCACCGCAGTTTAGCTTGATGTTGGACTTCGATGTTTGCACGACATTTTTCCTCCTGATCTCAGTGACCGTGTTTAAATCTGATAGACTCAGAACTCAACTTTGTCTCCTTGAACCTTTAAAGCAGCTTTCAGACACTGTCCCACCACGAACAATAACGGTTTCTCAGACATCATAAAAAGATTGTGGATAATGTAGGACAATGTGCAGATCTGTGACTCCAGAAAAAAATCAGGAAGCTACTGGAAAAAAGCTGTTCCACCCTGAAACATGTGACGTGGTTTTAATCCAAAACGTCTGCGTATGTTCGCTGGACTAAATTAAAGAGGATTAAAAAAGACGCATTGAAATATTTGATGAAGTCCACAAAGACAGAAGAAATGGGGGTTAAAGCTGGACTTGGTCTCCATCTTTTCCCGTGTTGTTGTTTTTTAATAACGACGTTTGTCTGTAACGTAGAACAAATGTGACGGAGATTCGATATCTCTCTTCAAAGTTACCGAGCATGAACTTCACCGAACCCCCGGATGTCCGCGCTGAACCGGGCCGGATGTACCGAGAATCAGACCCACTGAAAAGTCCAGGGCAGCACCGGGTTCAGCAGCGTATGTGCCGCAGGCCGAGCGTCTGAAGACCGCTACATATGTGGCTAACCTGCTAGCATGCTAATGCTAACATCCTAATGCTAATAACCGAGACGCAGCTGCCTCGGACACGGATTAGCCGAGATTAGCTGAGTTATAGCTGTAGCGCCTCACTGTAACGTTAGTTAATCCGCTAGCAGTTTAATTGGTGTAATAGTTCCGTAACCATATGGAGTTTTCACTTGTTCACGAATATCGTTAGACAAACATAAGCATATATCGATTCAGCACGAGCAGTGTAATAATAAAAGAAAGTGAACGAGCTAACGTTAGCTGGCTAACGCTAACCGTTCTTTAGCTTAGCGCTACTCACTCAGGCTCACGGACACGCACAGCGGGAGGAAGACGGTTTTCCACAGAGCCTCACACTGCTGCATGTTGTCCGGGTCTCATCCTCCATGAAGCGGCTTCGTCGACGATCCCTCGGACAGTGTCACCGAGAAAGTGCGTGAATCTGTTTTTAAGGAAGGAAAGAAGGAAGGAAATCAACACAACACACACGGGGGGGGGGGATCAAACTAATCTTTATAATAACCAGTGTCAATGTCCTCAAAGGATCAAGAAACATACAGACAATAAAAACTAGAGATGATTAAGATCAAGTTCTTGTCAAACTAATTTAAGTTCATTAAAATATTGGAGGTCTTTATAACTTTTCTGTCGTTGTCATCTTTGATTTCATTACATCGATGAAAGGAGGGTTTGCAGCTGGTCCATTTAGATTTATGGATTTACGGATGCGAAATATCTCTTAAGCAGAGTAAATACAATATAAAACTTTTAAACATGCTTCTTTCACCTTATTACTGAGACAAAGACCAACAGAATCCTGCTGCACTAATATTGCATAGTTCAGAGTATTTCTTATTTCACATGCATATATTATTATTCTCACTCCAATTATTATAATCTGACGAAAACCAGGTGGAACTGCACCTAAAATGTTAGCATTGTCCTGTGGTGTAACTACATCTAATTTTTGAAGGATTTGTGAGTATGAACCTAACACCATTTTTATTTAACGATTTACCAACAAATTTCCATGTCCAAATCATCTGTGATAAAACAGATTTGTTCTTGTATAACAGATGCTTATTATTGCATATGAAGTATCCATGAGGGCTGCAGTTGTGTTTATATGCCAACGGAGCTTGTCTGTGAAAGCTGCCTAATGTAATCGGGAGTTTGTCCACCAAATAATTTGGGTCTCGTTTGGACCTTTATTTAATCATCATTGTCTCACTCTGTCTAAACTGTGTGTGTTTCCAGCCCAGCCAGAGGTCGTCTACTCTTCACTGAGGTCGACCTTTACACCTTCACACCAGGAAAACCAGTGACGACAAGCTGCACCTGTAATTAAAGCTAAGACATTTAACTCCATTATTAATATGGATGTTTAAAAGTCTCCTTTCGGTCTCTCAGTCCAAACAGCAACATGTCCTCTGCAGGATCAGTAAACTTTGGTCTCGTGTCTCGTTTGTCTCGTGTGGTTCTGTGGGTTTCACTCAGTTGTCAGATGGAAACTTTGACAGTTTTTGTGATTGTTGTTGACACAGTCACACTCTGTCAGTGCAGGTACCAGGGAACAAATGTACAAAACCAAAAACCACAGACTATAAACAGACTGAACTCTGATTGATGGCTGACAAATGAATGCATTTATTTTAAATAATTTCTCCAAGAGTGGATTTTGGCATCTGCATCTTGATCCCTGAGAACATGTAGATCCTGGACAGGATTCAGACTGCTTAAGAACATTTAGTAGGAAAGAGTGTTTTATTTATAACTTAATATCACATTTTTCTGCATCAAATTCAAAACACGAGCTAAACAGGTGACCCATCTTAGTAAATATGTGTGGGGCCAAAACATTAGTACCACCTCTTCTTGTAATCCACCCAAGTAAAACTTCACGGCCCAGTTTGACCTCAATAATACACAGTGTGTTGATTTTTTTACCGTTCTGACAGTTTCAACTTAAAAACTGAGAAATTATAACCCTTTTAAAAGTGGAATTGATGGTGAAGCTGCTGGATTGGATCAGATTGTACAGGTGTACCTGTACTTGTTTAAAACTGTAGAACATCCATCATAACAATCACACATTAACATTAGCGTTCCACTGCAGCCAAGAGACAGGAATGAAAACTTTACTGAGACTTTTTCACATTTTGGAAAAAAAATTATATTTCTGCAGAACCTCAAAAGCTTTACTACTTCTTGGATGTTACAGTGACATTCAAAGTTTAATAATTTAAATAAATTATTACTTTCTGAGCTGCTCTGTGCTGACACCTGCTGCTTCATGTTGTCCACAGTGGTGCAGTGGTTCTGTTGCTCCTGGGTTTGAACCCTAGTCTTTGCGTGTGTGTATGTGCTCCAGGTTTCCTCCCAAAGTCCAAAGACCTGCAATATATTAAAAAACACACAAATCCAAACTTTGAAAAAAAAGTTCAACAAACCAGAAGCAAAGAAGGCAGTTGAGAATTTGGTGCCTGGGGAGCTGGTGCTGGGGGTCTTGCTCAGTGACACACCTGGTGGGGAGGCTGGGATTTGATCCCGCATTGTCTGTTTTGCCCTCCAGCGTCTCTACCTATTGAGCTGCCAGTTAACATTAAAATACCAAGAAATGCTAATAAAAACAAAAAAATACATAAATACGTGGAATACAGTTAATATTGAGTGTGCGATGCTTCCTACACAAACTACACATTAATTTACTCACATCATTCACAATCTAAAGCATCGTTGTCATTTTTAGTATAAAAGCAGTAAATCATCACAGGAGCTTCAGTCAGAGGAAACTTCAGCACTCGCAGCTTAAAATACAGATGATACACAGGTACCACGATAAACAGAACACTTCACTAACTTAAGCGTGGATATAAGAAATCAGTATAATGATTTCCTGTCACTCCCCTAAATACAAATACTTCACATAGAGCTCAGATGGAAGATGACCACAGCCTTTTTCTAAAACTTTGCTCATTTCCCATCTACAGGATCGGTCTGAACTGTGGCACACACACTGGGTTGGTCACTGATGTTCCAGTTTACTGATCCATCACTACCTGCTGCGTGTCCAACATTGTTCGTTCCACACTGACATTCATTTACCTTGTTGGTTATTGGGGGAATCAGCAGCAGGACACTCACACACTGAGCAGCAAAGACAT
Organism: Channa striata; assembly: GCA_033026295.1. Classification (NCBI taxonomy): domain Eukaryota; kingdom Metazoa; phylum Chordata; class Actinopteri; order Anabantiformes; family Channidae; genus Channa; species Channa striata. Next base: position 44,948,129 of record CM065168.1, read on the forward strand.
CAGACACTTTTTTTAAAACTTACATCTGTGTTTAACCAACTTCATCAGCAGGACGTTGGTATGAAATCTGCCCTGAGTGTGTTTCATGTTTTCTATAGATGATAAAACCAACAACAGCAGCAATAAGAAGAAGAAGGGCAACAACTGGAAGACCAGCTACCAGTCCGACATGTCCTCTGTCCTTGTCTCCTCCATCCTTGTCTCCTCCATCGTTGTCTCCTCCATCCTTGTCTCCTCCGTCCTCAGTGTGTCCAGCTCCTCCCCCTGTGAGCAGAGAATGAGATGTGAGGTGTCAGGTAGGTGATGGATCAAATTCCTCTTCAGACAAACACTCATGTCTCCACTGGTAGTTCCTCCTCTTCCTCTTTTATTTTCTATAAAGGTTCAGGATTCAAATCTCGCAGCTCATGTTCATCAACAGCAGAAGGTTGTTGATTCTGCTGATTGAGTCTTTTTCTATAAATGATAAAACCAACAACAACAACAACAACAAGCAGAACAGAAACTGTCACACCGACTGTAAGTCCAACATGTCCACCCTTGTCTCCTCCATCCTTATCTCCTCCATCCTTGTCTCCTCCACCCTTGTCTCCTCCATCCCCAGTGCGTCCAGCTCCTCCCCCTGTGAGCAGAGAATGAGATGTGAGGTGTGAGGTGTCAGGTAGGTGATGGATCCATTTCCAGACATGATCTACTGCACTTTGATCCCATCACTCATAGCAGCTGTTTGCTACAAAGTCTCATCAGCAACATCTTTAGGAAACACACACATCTGATCTGGGACGTTCACTGTCACACCGACAAGCAGGAAGCAGCTTCAACACACACACACACACACACACACACACACACACACACACACACTAACCTGAGTCTCTGACTGTCAGGGTGACGGTGGTGATGAGTTGAGATGATCTTCCTTTTTCAGCCATGTAACACTCATATGTTCCAGTGTCGTTGATGGTGACGTTCTTGAGAATCACAGAAACGTCTCCGTCCTTCAAATGTTTGTCCTTCAGCTCCACTCGCTTCTTAAAGGACGGATGCTGCTTATCTGGATCAGACTCTCCGCTCCGGTAAAAGAAGACATAACCCGAGTCCACATCAGGTCTCTTCCACTCCACAACTGTGACCTGGTTCTTGGTGATAACTTGACATGTCAGAGTGACAGAGTTTCCAGGTTCAGCTGTGAGGTTTAGTGGACCTGAAGCAGAGCAGAGAAGATTAAAGGTCAAAGTGCAACTCTCATCTTCCACCAATCAGAGTGAGCGACTGTCAAACTAACTTGTTGATATGTGAACTATGGCTTCCACTGAAAAAATTCCAAGGAGAAACCTTCCTGCTGTCACCAGCCTCGGTCAAGGCCTTTAGATCTAAACTTAAAACACATATTTGCTTTGACTCAGTAATAACGAGTAAAGTGATTTAACAGAATTTAATAGGGGCAACTGTAGCTCAGTTGGTAAAGCAGTCGTTCATGGACCACAGGGTCAGTCGATCCCCGGCCCCTCCTTGCTGCGTAAAGTTCTGCTGTTTAAGATTTGGCTTTGATTGTTACGCTCTTGCTCTTTTCTTCTCTGTCCTCAAACTGTTGCCGTTTCCTTCCTGACACGATGGAATGACTCTTTGGATGGAGACAGTTGTGCTTAAAAACATCAGGAAGAACAGATGAAGTCACACAGCAGCAGCTGTTCTTCTCTCTGGCTTCGTTTGGTTCTTTTACAGATGTTTGGATCTTTGTTCGTCTGGCGTCTAAAGGGAAGAGGTGCATGTTTGTGGCTGGTTCTCGTTTGATCTAAGAGCTGATTGGTTTGGTTTAATCTTTATTTTAATGTGAAATTATTTTTATTTTATTAGTCTGATTTTAGACGTTAAAAGTTTCACTGCGCTGGGACTGGACTCGTGTGAACAGGCAGTGACGACAAAATGGCGTATAGAGGAAGTTAAGCTCCATGTCGGTAAAACACGGAAATGAAGGCCCAAACTTTCACAAATGTCTAAACTCTAAAAATATATTATTTACAGTTTAAAAACTGGCTTTAACAGAATGAAGCTGAACCCTGGTCTGTGTGTGTGTGTGTGAGAGAGACGTTTACAGAGTGAAGAGCGAACAGATTTACTTACTGTCGGAGGCAGAGCAGCTCAGGACAAACGCCTGGAGACACACAAATAAAGTTGGTGTTAACGCAAACATGTTGTTTTCCTTTTTCTTCTTCCTCCAGCTGTTTCACATAAACGCAATTCATCAATATGAAGCAGAAAACGGGTCATTCGGTGGACGATTGCGTCATTCCTCCATTAAAAGTTGCTCTCGTATCAGACGATTCCCCATCTAAGTTGGAAAGATCAGTCCTGCCTTCTCCCCAGTAAATGTCCTTGTCCTTCTCTGCACTTTTCTGCAGGTTTCCTTGGGTTTGTCGCTGTGTTTTTCCAGTCTGCAGTTACTGGTCCCACCAACGTGCCCGGTGTCTTCTCACGTCTCTTTCTGCATGACCATGTCTGCATGTCTCCGCCCCTTCCAACGGCTTAAGACAGATGATCATCCTTCTTGGGCCTTTTTCCTCTTTACTGTCACCTTAGTTCTACTCAAGGTGGGTTCGTTTCCTCTACATATCGGCATGGTCTTGACTTTATTATATTTCTCATGCTTTGAGATGACTCTGTTGTGAACTGGAGGTTTAATCCTATGGACAAGTTATCAAAAACTTTAACCACAGAGTGAGTTGTAATAAAGTATTAGTAATGTTACTTTCACAGTGAGAGTACTATCATGTTATTATTATGTAATATATATATAATACCATGAATGATCTGTTTACTTTTATTAAGCTTTATTATTCGACGGTTGCTTTTCTCTTCGCTTTGCTTTGTTCGTTGTTGCTGTGAGCCTGCTTGGTGTTGAGCGTAGCAGAGACTTAGGAGACAAGTAGTTTGAAGTTATTTGAGAATATTAGAGAAAACGATGAGTATTGTATGTGTGTGCAAACATCTTTGTGCAATAATGGACACATTTATAATAGCTGCACCTTTTACTGTTCAAATAAAAGCACCATTTAATATTTGTAGAGGCTTCACACCTTGTGCTCTCTGGTCTTCATTTGTATATTTAAATAGTATGTTCTAAACACATTAACGTTTTCTATATATTCACATTAAAAGCCTATAGATGAAGGAGAGGCAAGAAGATTTTTAATGTGAAAAATACAGTAAGGGTCAGTGTGAAAATTACACTGAATTTATTAGTTTGTGTTAAAGGAGAAACAGGAAACATCAGAAATAAAGACCTGTCTCAAACCTGTCTCAGTACCTGTCTAGTTCTTCTGACACTGAGACACATAAAGTCCCCAGACACTAAGTGAGATCACACAATGGTGCAAAAAATGACCACAAGGCCACTGAGCTCTCTTTAAAAGTCTGGTAGGAACAAACAAAACATGCACCATGATACTCTGTTTATGATTAATGACAACACCTCACATAAATTCTGCATTAATAGCTATACAATAAGTTTCTCCTCATCCTCTGCAATCAGAACAAACAGTTCTTCCTCAGACAAGGAAATAAAGACACCAAACTCTCATAAAAAGATTCAAATTTAAAGTTCTAAAGTTCTAATTTTCTTTACAAACTTCACATTCATTATTAAAATCCTGGCTACGGCTCATTTTTTTATTCTTAATAACTTCTGGTAGATTTTATAAACACTAAGTTAAATATTTGATTTGATTTGCCTAATGAAAAACAATGTTATCACTGTTATCAGCTGATACTTTCTCAAACAAAAAACTGAGAAATGTTTTATCATCCAGTAGGTGGCAACATTCATTTCCACTTAGAGGAGCTTCAGTAGTTGTCATTCTAAAAAAACCCAGTATTACTGTTTACTAAGGTGACCATGGATAAATTAAGCAGTTTAAACATTTCTGTAAATTGTATTTAAAATCATCTCCTGAAATCATGAGTTGAGACCGATCTACTGTAGCAGCTGTTACTGTCCGAAGAATCCCAATCGTTCCAAAATAGAAAACATCTAACATCACTGTCCACTGCAGTCAGAGGACAAGTAAAACTTTTATTAAACGCAAGATGTTTTAAAGGAGACTGGAGATGGACAGCGTCTTAGAGCCGAGTGGGATTTCCAGTAAATTTAAGAGTCCGGCACACAGACTCACAGTTTCCCTCACGCTGCTCACTCACACCTCACAGAATCCATCACGTTCACATGCCCATTTACCAGCTGGTCATTTTTGATGATGAGCTGCTTTGGGATTTGTTTTATGTGTGTATATGTTAAGTGCTATTCAGGTTTTCATCTTAAAGCAGTGTATTTTAAGGCTGAGCTGTTAAAAAATGACAGGAAAGCATTAGATAACTGAACAGATTCAGCAGAAAAGAAATTTCACGGCTAAATCTGTATTTCATCGTCTTGTTCAGCAGGAAGTGGATATGAACCTGTTTTTGAACATTTTCTATAAACGACAAAACCACCAGCAACAAAAAGCAGCAGCAGAAAACCAACTGGCAGACCAACTGCGAGTCCAACAAGTCCGTCCTTGATTTGTCATAAGTTGGGTGTTTTAGTTTTTCAGTGCCTTTGCCTTTGTCTTTGTCTTCCTCGGCTGGTTACCGGTGCGCTCACCCTTTACCTTCCATCATCATCCTCATCATCTTCACCCCAATGCATCAAATGCATGTCTGTATTTAAGGCCTTGGCTTTAGTTTCGGGGTTGCTAGTGTGTCTGGTTCGTTCTGGTGCGTCTCCCTGATCTCGTTGGGCCTTATCCCGAACTCCAGCTCTTAATACTGTTTGTGAGTCTGTTGATAGTCTCAGTAGTTCAGGATTTTGTTTTACTCTAGTCCAAATCTCTGCCTTTGCGATACGGTTGTTATCACCTCAAGTGTCTGTACTGAGCAACGATTTGGAGTTACTGACACTCTGTTGTGCTGGTATTTAGGTTAAAGATTATAGATGTAGCGGTGATGTAACCTGATGTACTTTTATGACTGAAGACTTATGAAGGGGCCGGGCTGGCCACAACAGAGAGGTATGATTCTCAGTCTCATATTTGCTTATCACCTTACTAACATACTGCCAGAGTGTTTAAAATTTTTGCTACAACACACACACACTGAAAGTTGGTATTAGTAAAAATTTCCCTCCAGACCATTGATTTTACACTACGCAGAGAAAAGAGAGAACATCCTTAACTTTAGTTAAAATATTGACTTTAATATAATATAGATCTTTTTATAATTATCTCATTGGTACAGAAAAATAATAGTTGCACTAAACGTTTATTATAAGTCAGATTTCTATGTTTAGAAAGAAGATAACTAAAATACCAGGACTACAGATGCATTAATGGCGTAAGTGAAAGTCACTGCATCCTGATTTACTCTATCTGGGTCATCTGGGTTTTACTACGTTCTGTTTATGTTCATGATATCATCTGTCAGGTAAAAAAAAAGTTAAACTTTCATTAAATGCAGGATGTTTTAAAGGAGACTGGATTAAAGACCTGCAGATAAATAATGGAGGACGATGACAAACTGAACTGATGTGAAAGGTTCCTTTTTAATTTTAGGAAATCGGAATTGTGAAAGCAAATCTGCTCTGTTCCTTAAGTGAGTTTCCAGACATGGATCTACTCTGTCCACAGGACAACAGAAGAGTGATGAAGGATTATGTTCTGAGGCACTGACAAGATGATCCAAGCATCACACAAGAAAAAAATCACAAAAAATGATTTTATCTTTAAAAAAACTACATCATTTCATTATAAAAACACAAAAATAAACTTACATTACACACACACACACACACACACACACACACACACCAGTAAAAGTTAACACTTATCCCAAGCGCAGGTGCTAGTTTTGTAAAAGTATTTATTAAACATATTAAACAGTATGAAGATTCAGAAAATGAGCACCTGGCTGATGGGCACATTCATGAAATGATTGCATTAATATTACCAAAAATACCTTTTTCATACTCTCTCTTTTCCAGTCGTCAGTATGTTGATCACGCTCATGCAAACAGCACGTAAAGAGCTTGTAGTGACTCTTTGCTAGTCGACGTGTTCTCGTACTGGACAGACTCCCCAGGAGCCGTGGAGACTGTCCTGGCCCTGCAGGGGGTTCTCCAGTACATTAAAGGCCCGGCACTGCTCGCACAGAGTGAACAGAATCCATCACGCTCATGTGCCGTGTTCAGCAGCTACTGGAGTGTTTCATCGATTTTGATGTGGCGTATCATCTGCTCCGGCTACATGAGCCACTTTGGGATTCGTTTTACGTCTGTACTGAAAAGTGGAATTCAGTTTTTGTTTATCTTAAGGCAATGGATTTTAGTGCTGAGATATTAAAAAGTGACAAAAGTTACATGACAGAAGGATCTGAAACCATTAGACGACCCAACCAGCAGCAGGACACTTCACAGCTACATTCCTTTGTCATCGTCTTGTTCAGCAGGAGGTCGGTATGAATTAGGCTCCGTAGTTCCTGTGCGTTTTCTATAGATCACAAAACCAACAACAGCAAGAAGAAGAAGCAGCACAACAGCAGATGTCAGACCAGCTGCCAGTCTACCCCTGAATCCTCCCTCATCCTTGTTGATGCCGTCATGTGTGAGATCTGCCAATGAGAATCAGATGCAAAACATCAGTTGTGGAGTGAACAACAGAATCCAAATGCTCCTCAAACTCCTGCATGTCATATTTGGGGTTACTGGGGTTATTTCTAACATTTCTCCGACTGAATGTTTTTATGGAGGGGCTGCACTGGGCCAACAGAGAGTCACGATTCTGAGCCTCGCGTTAGTTTAAGTTGCTCTGAAGCTGGCGACTACATCAGTGACTAAACACCTTAGTAACACACAACTCCTCATTGTCAGTGTTTGCTCACTATGATACACGAACACACAAAGTTGGAAAATGCTTTTTTTTTCCTCTACACCATTGTTTGGTTTTCTACACTATGCAGAGAAAAGAGAGAACAGGTTAAATATTGACTTTTTTTTCGGTTTTGCTACGTTCTGTTTCATATTATCTCTTCTGTTACATATCAAATTTACATATCATATTGATGTAAATAAATCATTGGAACGGCTTTCTTGGATCTTGTGTTACATGTTCACTCCACATCAGATCTATGCGCCAACGTCTCCACCTTTCATTTAAAATGCAATAAATCGAAAAGGTCAAACCTAACATGGGGTCGTGTTAATCACAACCGCCCATCTGTTATCAAACTCACCTAAGCCTGTAACTGTCAGTCTGACGACGTTGATGGGCTCAGACTGAATGATACCTCTTGATGGGTCTCTATCTTCCTTCTCCTTGACTCGACACTCGTATGTTCCATGGTCGCTGCTGGTCACGTTCCTCAGAATCAAAGACAGGTTACCGTCCTTCATCTGTCTGTCCAGGAGGTCCACTCGGTCCACAAATGACGGATGCTGGAAGTTTTTGACGATGTGCTGACCACGAAAAAAAAAGACATACTGTGTGAGGTCCGGTCTGGTCCACTCTACGGCAATGAAGGGCTTGGAGATGGAAGCCTGACACGGTAGAGTGATGTTTTCGCCAGGGTGGGCAGTGATGTTGAGCTGACCTGGGGGACATGAACCACATAAACAAAGGCTTAAATGGTCTGAATAAAACCCTTCCATTTAGGGACTTGATGTCATTACACATGATGACGTGATTTTTTTAATCCTACATCCTAAATCCTCCAGTCAAAATGCACTGCAGTAGATGGATTAGTCGGAGATAGTTACAGATGGGGTGTCGCAGGTGCATTAATATTGTCTTTAGTGATGACACTTTTATACCAGCTGTACCATCAGTTAAACTGACAGCGACTCTCTCAGCCTGACTGAAAATCAGGGATGTGGTTTTCACACAGGGCAGCTGTGGCTGCAGTGGAGTTATTAGCCTGTAATAAATCATCTTTGCACATGACATGGATCATCAGCAGGGGATTTCTTGCTGAGCTCTGTCCGGTGTCACTACACACAATCTGCAACGTGATACACATTTTTCCTTGTATGACTGTGACGAATTTCTAGTTTTGCTATATACACGCAACAATGAGGAGCGAAAGCAGATATTAAACTGTTAACAAAACATATTTTCTTTTGTTGTCAGAGGAGTGAAAATGGGCAGATGTGATCCGACACACAGCAGCGGCTCGTGAGCCTGAGAACACGCCCGACGTGGGGACCAGCGGCCGGATCCATAGTTTTACAGAACTGCAGCATGTGGAAGATCCAAGTTCTACTTCAGCACAGCAGAAAACACCGAGCGTCGTGATGTTCGTCTTTGTTTCCGTCCCAAACATCTGGACCCCCGCACTGCCAAGTGTGTCTGCGGAGGTCGGAGGGTCGCACCGGGCCACGGATGCGGCTGGAAAAACGGGACGACGAACGGTTCGACGGAACGAGCGGCGCGACAGGCTAACGACGGATCTGCTGTTGGTCGAAGGAGAATCGACCTACCGCGGCACATCTGGAGGCACGTGGCCGCCCACAGCAGCTGCACGGCGCCGCGTGTCCCCGGGAAAAGCTCCATCGTCACCGGCTCAGCTCATCCGTGACCTTCAGTCTGGAAAGCCACCCTAGCCAGCGGGGCGGGGAGGGGCGGAGGTCGGGCGTGTGTCGGCAGAGACCTCGGCGAACCGGTTACAGCGGGAAGACACGGATAATAAGACACAACTGGTTGTTAAAAGAAAAGTGAGAAAACCGCGTCAGTTGAGTCTGTGCTTTGAGGAGTGTATGTGCATATGTATGTGAATATGAAACTCGGAAAGTTCCGTAATGTTTGTTTTTGTTTGTTTTTTTACTTTTGTGACGTCATGAAACGTGATCGGCACGTTTCTGAGACACCAGCTCAGCTTCGTCAGCTGTTACCGCCGACACGTGTTGGCCAAGGCGTTGTGGAAATCACCAATTAGCCCAAAGTTTAAAAAAATGCTATTTATGTAAAGGTACAATAAAGTTTTTCATTTTACTGTAAGGCTGGACCTCGGATTCTCATTCTGCAAACCACCTGCACAGGCAACTACACCTGCAAATATGAACAGACACAAACAAAGTTTTTTCTTTCTGCTGAAAAACATTTTAAAGAAACAGAAAAAAACCCTTAAAACAATAACTCAGGAAATCCTCATCATTTCATTTTTGCAGACGCTTCGATTCCAGGAAGGCTGTGGTCACTTTAGCTGTTCACACCTTCGGTTTCACTGCTTTGCTTCTGTCTGTGGAACTTATGGTTCACGGTTACACAGTCTCACTGTCCAAGCGAATGAACTGCAGCGATAAATTAGCTTTGCACATTTCTGTGTTTAAGCTGTTATGTCTAAAGCATTTTGTAGCTGCAGATGTTCAACACAGCAATTCTTAAAGGCAGATGCAGAGAAAACCTTAGAACAATCAGGGTTTGTTGATCCAGAGAGTACGTGAGGTAACGTGATGTAATGTGCTCATATGTGTTAGTGGCAGGTACAACCCTGACTTGTTAAATAAGACCACTGATGGTCGTGTTTTATAATAAAGTGAAGTCACATCCCTGCTGAAGAACCCACACACCCACCAACAGGAAGGAGGTGGGTTCATAGGCCGCTGTTCATTTCACATCTGTACATGGCAGGATGACGCAAACGTCTCTTCAGTGGCTGCTCTGTAAGTAAAACCTAAATAGTGATTTAAAAAAAAAACGGATTGTTGTTAGTTTTCATTCCCAATTTAAAAAAAAAAGCTTTACTTTCAGAATGTTGCTGAAACCTTTATTCATCCAGCTAAACATACTGAGATGATTTGGTGTTAAACACTCCCGCAGTCTCTCTGAAACGTGTGCCATTTCCCCTCAGGGCTGACCTCAGTGCTCTGCTGCAGAACCCATCAAGGTCGGTGCACCTGTTATTTAAAATACATCCATACGGGTCAGAATTAGTTAACCGGACTGTTTAATGCAAAAACAAACGTGGCAACAGCCTAACTTCACCTCTATGGAGATGTATTTGAGTTTACAGGGTGACAAGGATGCAGTGGCATTTAAGGTTCAGTTTTGGTTTGTGACTTTGTGAATAAGAGTGTTTATAACTCACCTGGTTTAAAGATTGTAAAGTAATTAAAAGCTAACCTGATGCCAGCTGGGAGAAAGGGTAACAACAAAATACAAGGTGAAACAGGTAGAAAGAAGTTATTTATTGCTTTGGTAGATCCATCAGGTTTGACAGACCTTAAAGAAACTGCAAAGGAACACGAGGCCTGCATGTGCTGCTAAATAAAAGAAAGGAAATCAGAAGAGAACTCCCAAGCTGGAGCCTACCGACAGTCGGGTGAATATAGCACAACAAATTAAGATGAACTGAAATCCACAAATGAAGGGGACCTGTTGCCACGGCTTTATTAAATATGTGTTAATAAAGCCGTATTTAATAAAGCCAGGATTTACTCATTCAAGCACATGTTTAGAAAATATATTTTATGAATTGTGTTCAAATAATAATATTAATAATTACAGCATCATATGTTGGCATGTCACTTACAGTACACTCAAATTTCAATTAAATTAAGTTCAACTTTATTTTTATAGCACCAATTCACAGCAAAGGTATCACAAGGCACTTTACACAATAAAGTCAAAACTATACAGACATTTAGAGGAAACCCAACAGTGGTGGAAAGTGAAAGAGAAAATAAAAGAGGAACTGGAATCAACAGCAAGCCAATAGCAGCAGGATTAGAACTAACTTAGCTTTATCAAAGAGGATGGTTTTGAGCCTAGTCTTTAAAGTAGAGAGGGTGTCTGCTTCCCGAATCTGGACTGGGAGCTCGTTCCACAGGAGAGGAGCTTGATAGCTAAAGGCTCTGCCTCCGATTCTGGAGACCACAAGTAGGCCTGCACTCTGAGACCGAAGTGGTCTGTTAGGATGATATGGTACTAGGAGATCTTTTAGGTAGGATGGAGCTTGACCGTTTAGAGCTTTATAGGTAAGAAGAAGGGTTTTAAAGTCTATTCTACATTTAATGGGAAGCCAATGGTTAAGCCAGTAGTTAAGTACATGGTGACCGGGGTGAAAACTGTTAGCTTTTCATTTTCATTTTTGCTCTCAGAAAGAAAAACACACAGCCAGCAACACTTAGGCTCCTAGAGGACCAACACAAGTTATCTGCTTGTGCACAGATTTGTTCAAGGGCAGCGTAAGAAAGCTCCGCATGGCCCAGTCCTCGCTGGGTACCTCAGCCAACACAACAAATCTATACAAAATGCAATGCATCAGAATAGACAGAGAAAAAAAGAGGCGCAGAGGTGAGCTACTCCCAGGAAAATTCCGTGTTTATTGCAGTAGGTCTGCATGATTGGCTAAAAAGTTATTTTGCAATAATTTTGAACAATTGTTATTTTGACATAAAACAAATGGTGTTATTAGTCCTCCTACTATTTATCAGAGAGTCACAGATAATTTTCAACAACTCAAACATTCAATGAGACTAGCGTAATAAACACAATGTAGTAGGTTTTCAAATTTAAAGGAAATACCTACAACATTTTTAACATTTACTTTATCTAAATCTACCTCAAAAACTTCTAATTTACTAAAACAGAATTAATAGAGTGAATTCACACACTGGAATTAGCTCATGCTACTAAACTCTGTGTGTCTTCACAAAATCAAACCTAAAAACAAATTAAATAGCTGTAATCTTTGTTGTATATCTACATATCTATAAGTGTGTGTATATAACTATATATCTATCAGCCGATATATTGTTGTATCAATATAGATATAGACATATATACAGAAACACACACACCAACATAGTATGTGTGTATATATCCACACTGTACAGAAAAGCTAAATGACAGGTCCACTTATGACACGAGGAGAGGAAATATCCATCAGATTTACCATCCAGAGTTTCACATCACATCAGGTGACGGCTTAACTTGGTGAGGCACAAACCACTTACACAAAGCTTCTTTCTTGTTTGCGAGCTCACGTTTCCCTCACGGTTAATGCAAAGTCAACCACGTCCTGACACCCAGTGTGTCACGATGTTGTTGCTGTGCTATAAATGCATTTAACTGTGCACAGCTCGTCTGACTGTGAGTCCCAGCAACTCACAGTTCTTTCAGTGGAAGTCGGTGTCTCTGATCTGTGAGGACGACAACATCTCTGCTGGGTGGACACTGAGGAGGAACACGAGTATGGACATCAGGACTGTATGTGGCAATGACTGGGGAGAAAAAGCTGGTTCTTCCTGTAACTTAACTGGCATCCTCCCATGGGACAGTGGAGTTTACTGGTGTGAGTCCAGTAATGGATCAACCAGTAACAGCATCAACATCACTGTTGTACCTGGTAAGATCAGACTGTGGAGTTAGTGTTGATGAGTCTGTGTGGAAATGGATGAAATGCTGTAGTTTGTCTCTGTGTTGAGGTGGAGCAGTGATCCTGCAGAGTCCTGTCCTCCCTGTGATGGAGGGACATCATGTCAGTCTTCAGTGTAAGACAAAGGACTCCTCCGAGCTCCCGGCTGATTTCTATAAAAATGGCTCCCTCATCGGGACTGAGCCTACAGGTCACATGACCATCCACCATGTTACCAAGTCTGATGAAGGCGTCTACACGTGTCACATCAGCAGTCGTGGAGAGTCTCCACCCGGCTGGATCTACGTCACAGGTCAGGAGCTTCACTTCGGTTTCAACACTTATTTCATCCTTGTACAAACCTGAACAGCTGGATTCTCTCTACAGAAAAACCTACAACTACAACTCCACCTCCAGAACTGCTGGAATCTACCTTGTTACTTAGCTTGGCCCCTGCCTCCCCTCTCTACATCCTTGGTTCATGCTGCTCCTCCACCTGGTGATGTTCTGTCCATACATCATTTCCACTGTCCTCATGGTGTCTTTATATCGAGACACAGAGCCACAGGTAACACACGATAAATTATGCATTAATTTTCTAATGCAATTTAAAAAATTGGCTCTAATTTGTATGATTTACTCCTTGGACAGGAAATGGTCTATATGTCTCCATGACAACAGCGTCAGGCTCGAGAACACTGACATTAATTTTGAAGTTGTGGTTGTCACCAATGAGCACCGCTTCTGAGCTGAACAGACCAATGTTAAATTTGTAATTAAAAAACATTGCGATGATGTAACCACGAAACATTTATAACACAAATTTATTGCTTAAAATTTGAATTCTGCCTTTACTACTTTTGTTTCTTCATTTTTTTGTAAAGCTGGATATTAACATATATTAATATTCGGCTGTAGCTCAGTTGGCAAGGCAAGTGGGTCCACAGGGTCAGTGGTTCGATCCCTGCTTGCTACATGTCGAAGTGTCCTTGGGCAAGACACTGAACCCCTAGTTGCTCCCAGTGGTGATGAGCACCCTGCGTGGCAGCCATCACCACTGTGCATGTATGTGACGTCAGTGACTTCCTTTCAAAAACCTTTACAGCAATGAAAAGTGACAGATCAGTAGCTGTTGTTCCATTGGACTAAATCATTTCTGTGGACATTGACATGTGCTTATCATAGCTGAGTTACTCACATACTTTGAGCCGCCGAAAACATTGAATCATGCATGATTCAGTTTGGCTTTTTCTGAAAACAAATTACAAAAAAGTATGTAATTTTAATCTAGAATCAGATCTTTAAAAAGCCATTTAATTAAATATTGGCTCCCATTTTTATATGGACAACAAGGTACTGGCTAAACAAGCAGGTGTTGTAGTAGTAGACAAGGGACAGTAGATGGCAGCAGTAACAGACACAGCAGTTCTAAGTGAGGCATCATCCGGAAGGAGCATGAGAAGCTGGAGAAGTAAGACCAACACCGCAGAGAATGAACCAACCTTAAATGAAACAAAAGGGGAAAAGACATTATTTAAAAACCAGCCACACAGGAAGCTGGACCCTCCCCCCAACTACTGTGCTGAGGTGTTACCTAAGTGGAACCGACCACCTGCACAGGTAAACATGGGGGGGCTCAATCAAAACAAAAACACATGGAACTTTAAAGAATGAACAGTATGAAGTCCAGATATTTACTGCAACCACCCCAAAGTGACACCGGCTGTGTCTAAATCTCTATAAAACTCTAATTCAACAGAATTACAACAGTGAATTGTGCATAAAATACAATGTTGATGAAAAATAACTATTAATCGTTTTGTCTTTTCAAAATAAGGGTGTACTAACGTTTGCATGACTGTAACAGTGTCAGCGGACTCGTTTCTGCTCAGTCTGTGGGTTTACTGTAGTGTGTCACACAGCATCTGAACGTTATTGTGTGTCGCTTTCTGACCACATTAAAGTGTCAGAGATGAAGATAATAAAAAAAAAATCAGCCCTACGTCACTTCTTCTCAGCTCTGTGATCTACAGGCGCCTGTTGTCAGATAATCATCAGGTCATTTCCTCAACATTCGAACAAAGATCCTCAATCACCATTGTGTTTTATTGTTTCTGGTTTATTAAAAATGCTAGAGATTATGTCCTCGGCTTCTTGATTTGTTATCTTAGTGTGAGCTTCGTGGTTTTAAAACGGGGCAAAGTGTGACAACATTGTTACCAAGTGTCTGGACCACCAGCGTGAACTGTCCCTGTCAAACAAAGTAATAAATAGATGTATTTAGTGATTTATTTAGAAAGAACTGAGAACTGAGAACAGCCATCTGAGACAGTTGGGCGGTGAAAACATAATTACAGCCTGAGATGAGCAGCCATTTACCACAGAACATTTCCGGTACACTTACCGAAAACTCGGGACTGAAAACTCATCAAGCAAACTCAGCAGTAGGTGACTGGAAGAACATATCTCAGCACTCAGAAGGACTCCAGTGTCTTATTTGTATCTTTGTGGGACGTAACACTGGAAGAAACTTTGCATTTCACTTGAGGAAAATAAAAGTCTCTTGTCCAAGTTTGGACAAACTGCAGTGACAGAATCTTGTTTTACATTCACTTCTATTATAAAATCCTGATGATGAGTGACACGCCTGCTATCAGTCCAACACGTCTTTGCATTTCTAGTCCATCATTGTTCCCTCTATATTTGTATATTTGTGTGAGCACAGACAGGTAAACCAAAAAATGGAAAATTCAAAAAGTTGACTCAAGAAGCATTAAAATCCGAAAGAATAGAAATTAATATTTATCAAAATCAGTGTGGAAGAATGTAAATCAGCAGAAACGACAACACTGGGCTGATGCAAGTTCTGTTCGTGTGCTCACAAAGGACAAAGGAGATTGAGAGTTGACCTCCTGACTAATTTATATCCATATAAATCTGTTTTACTGATTTGTTTAATGTGTGTTTGTATTCTCTGTGTGGTTCATTGTCGGGTTTTTGTGTTACCGGCCTGCAGATGGAAACGAGCAGTTTTTGTTACAATCTGGCAAATACATGCACTTCCTGTTCATTAATATCACTATGAAATAAACGCTAGACATGAATATTATTTTTATTTAGAAAAATTATTTTTAATCTGTCTGCCTAAATGTCCAAAAGTCCAAACCCTTCTTGGGTTGTTGGACGTTCACTGGTGTGTGAGTGTAGATCAGGTTGGAAAGTTCCATCTACTGTAAATAGTCAGAAACATCCACAGGATGTTCACTTCAACCCAACAGCACGTGATTTCCTGTAAACGTTTCATATTTAATGTCACAGGGAGAAAACTGTAAAAATAAGCTCAATAGAAAAAACATCTTCAAACTGCAGGTTCAGACAGTTTGAAGAGCAAAAACTGAGTGACTCATGGAGCCAAGAAGAACAACAACAGCCTCTGGGGGGAAGTTTGGGCTGCTGCTGCTGCCAGCACCAGTGGACATGGTGCTGGGTGTCTCACTCAGGGACACACCTCGTGAGTACGCTGGGATTTGATCCAACTCTGCTCATGTACCATCCAGCTGCTCTGCCCATTGACCTACCAGGCCACCAGCTCCTGGTTCTAAAAATCTGTTTAATAAGTTGTCCCCGTGTAGAGGACATGTCAGATATTAAACTGTGACTTTGAACTGTGAGTCTGATCTGCTGTTTGTCACAGCAACATTTTGATTCTGCAAAGGAAAATATCAGTGTCCATCGTCCACTTCAGACTGAAATTACCTTCAAAGTAGAACAACTCAGAGACATGTGCAATTCTTACTTCACTCGCTTCATCTGTCAACTTATGACTTTAGACTTTGATCACTAACATTAAATACGTGACAGTGGATGTTCAGTGGATTATATTTAAATCCTTTGAACTAAAGCTCAGAAATCAGTGAATCCATCCATTATCTGTAACCACTTATTCTATGTGGGTCACAGGGGGGCTGGTGCCTGTATCAGCTGTCATCGGGTGAGAGGTGGGGTCCACCGTGGACACGTCTCCTGTCTGTCCCAGGGCCACAGAGAGACAAATATTCACTGCTTCCATTATGATGGACTCTAAATCCTGACTGAAAGTCTTCAGACAGGTTGGTTTTGTGCAGGTGCTCTCAAAATTGCTTTGCAATTACTTTTTCAAGTCTTTTAGAAAAAGGGCAAGATTGGAAATTCGTCTGTAATAAAAGATGAAGTTTGACATCAAGTTTTCATTTTGTACGGTACATGAACTTTTGATGAGCTCTGATAAAGACACAACGGCATGTAGAACAAGCAGCGTTTACTATCACACACCTATTAGATGTGTGATAGTAAAGAAAGGACACAAAACCTCATGTCCAGTCACATCAGGTGAGCTGCCAGAATGTAAACGGTTGATATTCACTAAGGAAACAACCACGAATCCAGAAAATTACAACAATGAAACATGTTTATATTTTAAAATATATTTTATTTGAACCATCAAAGTTTACACTCATCATTAATAGTTTCTACATGATAAAATGAGACATTTACAAATACAATTTTAAATGGGCTCTGAATGCGGCAGCAACAATGATCCAGTGTTTGTCCACGAACACTCCAGAGTTTTATTAAGTCAGTGATGATGCAGAAGTTAAAGGTCCCACTGTTGTGTTCACCGTGCATGATCATCTTTGTTCTTTTATCTGTGTTAAGACAGGAATCAAATCCACTACTGTAGGACTGCTGGACGACGGCTCTACCGATACTTCATCAGGAGGAGGAGGAGGTGATGAAATCCTCATGTGTTTTTTACACTGACTGGACATCCACACACCCAATAAAACAAGAACACAGACTAACACAGCAGCTACAAGGCCAGCATGTAGATTCTTGTCTCCTCCATCCTTGTCTCCTCCGTCCTTGTCTCCTCCATCCTCAGTGTGTCCAGCTACTCCACCTGTGAGCAGAGAATGAGATGTGAGGTGTGAGGTGTCAGGTAGGTGATGCATCCATTTCCAGACATGATCTACTCCACTTTGATCCCATCACTCACAGCAGCTGTTTGCTACAAAGTCTCATCAGCAACATCTTTAGGAAACACACACATCTGATCTGGGACGTTCACTGTCACACCGACAAGCAGGAAGCAGCTGCAACACACACACACACACACACACACACACACACACTCACCTGAGTCTGTGACTATGAGGTTGACGGTGTTGATGGGCTCAGTGTTAAACACAGACGTCTTATTTCGTTTCGTTTTACTCTGGATGACATGACACATGTATGTGCCAGTGTCATTATTTGTCACATTCATCAACACCAGAGAGACGTCTCCGTCCTTCATCTCTCCGTCCTTCAGCTCCACCCGATTTATAAAAGACGGATGCTGGTTTTCTGGGTCAGACTGCTTGTCTCGATAAAAAATCACATACTCTTGATTTATGTGAAGATTCCTCCACTCCACAGCATCATCGTTGCTGATGGAAGCTTTACATGGCAGAGTCACATTTTCTCCAGGTTTAGCTGTGATGTTGACTGGAGCAGAAAGAGACAAACAAACAGAGCAGAGACGTCAGAGAGACAAAGTAAAACGGTGTCCTCAACACACACTCTCTAACACGGGAGAAATTAAAACACATTTTTACTATTTTACGTCATAATTTGTGGTGATCATGAGTCTAATGAGGACAATGTACAGAGTTTGTCCTTATACAATTTAATGGACTAACACAGACATGAGACAAATGTGTGACATTGTGAGACAAATTTGAAGTGTCCGTCTCACTTCTTGTACTGTTACTGATGAGCTGAAATGGACACAGGACTAAGTTTTAGACTAATGCAGGAAGTACCTGTAAAAATAAAAGCCTTTCATCACAGTCATGTAGACACAGTTTTAAACTATTGTTATAATTCATACGTGTGTATATATTTATCGGTTCGGCTCATCCCGCAATTTTCGGGTCGCCACAGCGGATCATTTGTCCGCACGTTGAGAGAGAGAGAGAGAGAGAGAGAGAGAGAGAGAGAGAGAGAGAGAGAGAGAGAGAGAGAGAGAGAGAGAGAGAGAGAGAGAGAGAGAGAGAGAGAGACATGTGGGCGGTGAAAACATCATTACAGCCTGAGATGAGCAGCCATTTACCACAGAACATTTCAGATACACGTACCGAAAACTCGGGACCGAAAACTCGCGACCAATAGCAGCCTCAGACACTCCCATCATCAAGCAAACTCAGCAGTAGGTGACTGGAAGAACATATCTCAGCACTCAGAAGGACTCCAGTGTCTTATTTGTATCTTTGTGGGACGTAACACTGGAAGAAACTTGGGATTTCACTTTTACTTTATTTTACTTTTACAGTCTGTCGTCAGGATTCTTATAGGACGACATTTATTAGACAAGCAGAACGTGTGTCTCTTTTCCCCGTTTGGGCTGAAATAGTGGCGGGAGGTGCAGAGTTAAAGTTTGAAGTAAATCTGTGTGTGAAAGTTCCTCCATTTATGAGTCAAACTACACAAACAGGTTTTACCTTCATTCCTCTTTGAGTCGCTGCCCGACTCGCCTGCTGTCGCTGCTAACAGCTCAGCTGAAGTCTGTGCTGTGGTTTTTCCCTGAAACTGGTTCGTAGACTTTCTACGTGAGATCAGACGTGTTTCCACAGGAGCAGCTGTCAGACTCTGCAGGGTTTAGTTTCACTAAAGGAACAAACATGAATCCAGAAAATGACCACAATAAAACACATTTATAATTCAAAATATATTTGATTCAACTCTGAGTATAAAAACCATCAACGTTTACACTGATCATTAATAGTTTCCACATAATCAGACGTAGCAGAAAATATCTTTGTCCATTTTTGTCTCCACCTGTGAGAAGAGAGTGAGATTGGAGTTGATGAATCAATTTCCTCTTCACACTCCTGTCGTCGACATTATCTACGGTAATTCATACTCCACCTCCTCACAGAGACTGACACACAGACTCTTCACGTTGCGATTCATACTCCACCTCATTGCGATTCATACTCCACCTCCTCACACACCGACAAACACATTCTACCTCCTCACAGACGCAGCTTCAACAAACCAACGTGGAAAGTAAGACGAGCTCACAGCAACAGCTTTAAACGCCACAGCACACAGGAAGGACTACTAAAGACGTAACACTGGAAAGGACTTTTCTCACATGTGACGCTTTCTCTGTTTGAATCCCAGTCGCACCTCAGAGTCACATTATCTCAGGAAAGAAAGCATAAATCAATCCAGCTACAAACCTTATAGTTCAGAGGAGCATTTTATTATTTACAACAGAAACACAGAGACAGAGAATAATCAGGAACCTGAGACAAGTTGTCTGAAACCAGCGTCACACTGTCTCTGAATGAAGCACCTGGTGACAAAGGCGAGTTGAGTCGAGTGGAGCCACGTTGAGCCGGTTCACACCAGCTTCATCAGCAGGACTGAACTGTGAAGTCTGTGTTTGTCTCTTACATTTCATGAAGGTCACAACAGCAGCAGCAATAAGACCAACAGCAGCAATAAGACAAACTATTACTCCCATATGTCCTCTGCTGTCCACTGACTGTTGAACCTTTACGTTGATGGTTTTAATGGGCTCAGTGTCCAACATGGACCTCTGTGTTCGGCCTGTTCTTCTGGGGAGGACACGACACTCATGCGTTCCAGTGTCATTAACCGTCAAGTCTTTCAGCAACAAAGACACGTCTCTGTCCTTCATCTGTTTGTCCTTCAGCTCCACTCGATTGACAAAGGACGGATGCTGGTTTTCTGGATCAGACTGAGCGTCTCTGTAGAAAAAAACATATTCTGGTTTCAGGTCTGGTCTGGTCCACTCCACAGCTGAGATGTCGATGTTGCTGGGAGCTCGACATGTCAGAGACACAGTCTGTCCAGGTTCAGCTGTGAGGACTTCCTGCTCTGAAACAGAGAGGAAACAGACTGGAAGACACATCCACAGGAGGGAGCAGCTGAGAACAGCCATCTGAGGAGGTGTTTTGGTTTGAACAACTCAAGTCAGATGTTATGTCAGACCAAATCTCAGCGTATAGTTCGACTGAAGCCAACGATGACAAGCAGGTCACAGCCACTCTGAGGTAGGTTTTGAACCGTCGGGTGACAAATCTATTAAGTTGTTGAAGTGGTCTCCTTTCAAAGGTTCTTTCAAATTTTCAAACCAACAGTCATCACCAGGAACTCAAAATGTGCTCACAGCCACAACAGAGTGTCATTATCAAAAACATCATAAATGACTCAGTAAGTGTCAGTTCTTCAACATTTGTTTCTTCAATCAGTTCCTCTGAGAACAGTTTTTCTTCTAGTTATTTGAGGTCATTACCTCAAACGTTCTCACTCCTGCAGCTCATCACTGTCTCTGACTTTCTCTACTGCCTGTGTCTCAGTATTTATAGTAGTGCTGGTTGGTGGATGCCCAACTTTCTCCTGATTGGTTTGGATGAGGAAACCAACCACATGACTTCCTTCCTGCTCTGTGATTGGTCTGGTCTTCAATTTGCTTAGCAGTGGAGCAACTGGAGCTCAACTCGCAGACGTAGAAACACACCCCTGCTACACTTTAGTCTTTTACACATTACTCTGCTACACTTGGCTCCACCAGTCTTTGCTCTGTTGCACTTTACTCTGCTACACGTTACTCTGCTGCACTATACTCTGCTACATTTGGCTTCACTACTTCCTTTTTCTCACATGAAACTTTATCTGTTTGAATCACAGCACAGACATTCCCCTTCCTCACAGAAACACAAACTAAACACATTGTAAGTCACAAAGACAATCCACCTCCTCAGACACAGACACAAACCTGCTACACTTTTTTTCTTTTACACTTTACACTGCTACAATTTAATGTGCGATTCTTGTGGAGGTCTGGTCCACTCCACAGCTAAAATGTTGATGTTGCTGGGAGCTCGACATGGCAGAGACACAGTCTGTCCATGTTCAGCTGTGAGGACTTCCTGCTCTGAAACAGACTGGAAGCCACATCCACAGGAGGGAGCAGCTGAGAACAGCCATCTGAGACAGTTGGGCGGTGAAAACATCATTACAGCCTGAGGGGAGCAGCCATTTACCACAGAACGTTTCAGATACACGTACTGTAAATTGAAATGTCGAGTAATGTCGATTAGAAATTGTCACAGGACTAACACCTGTCCCACTGGTTTTTAGGCAGATTCACATTAAAATGCTAAATCAACTGTGATGATGGTTTATAGGTTCAGATGAGACTGACTGCTCTGAATAATGAAGGCGATTTTATGTGAAGAGGACGGATTCAATCTTTGTTAGTTCTAAACTAACACTGTGAATGAATGACGCTCGTGTGTCACCAAAATTATTTTTTGGGATAAAAATGCTTCTTAATATGTCTAAAAATCCAAATGTCCAAATTGTTGGACGTTCACTGGTGCGCGACTGTAGATCAGGCTGTAAAGTTCCATCTACTGTAAATAGTCAGAAACATGCAGCAGGTGGAGACACAGGAGCAACATCACGTGACTTCCTGTAAAGGTTTTTATATTTAATGTCACAGGAGAGAAAACTGTGAAAATGAGCTGGAAAGAAAAGAAATCAAACTGCAGGTTTAGAAAGAAAATAATAACTAAACAAGTTTGAAGAAAACAAAGACTGAGTGTCCTGCAACATGTTGGTTCATGGTTTCACATTAACAAGACGATGAAACTTTAGCTGATTCAGATCAGTCTCAACATGTTATTTCACTAAATGCAAATACCTCATTTCACTGAGACATGAATTTGGCTTCTAGTCGCGTGAGTGTGTCTTCACACACACAGAGTTCAGATGAATCAAATGTTTCAGGTGATTGTTTCTGTTTCTGCTTCAAACCAAAGTGATAAATATGTTCAGGCGAATAAAGTGTCAGTGATCTTTGTTAGTTCTAAACACACAGACTGAGTTACACGAAGCAACAACACGGGACGTCACAGCAAAAGCAGAAACATGCAGTCATGTTGAAATTCAAACTGGTTTTATCGAGTTCGAGCGTTTAATGGCAGCTTCATTTTCTTCTGTAGAAAACAGACAAAGTGTCCATCCTGCTGCTGCTGAGTAACACCTGGTTCAACAGAAACTGAACATGTCGACTTTAGTCCGACTCTGACCTGCTGTTCAGACTGAAATTACTTGCACACCACAACAACTCAGAGGCACGTTCCCTCTTTACTCACTGGATTCATCTGACAACATAAAATTTAGACCAATAAAAAAGAATACAATCAACAAAGTAGGTGGATTATGTGTAAATGGTTTATTTTCATACGTTTCTACAGATTGAATTCTGTGTTTACATTACAAAGGAACACGCTGCACGGGGGGGACGTCTGAAGATGGAACATCTGTAAAGACTTTCTCACTTTCTCTGCTTGAATGAGTCACAATCAGTTGCACCTCAGAGTCACAATATCTCAGGAAAGACAGCAAAAAGAAATCCAGATATGTTTAAAGTTGACAGGCACATGATCATTTATTATTTACACAGTGTGATTAACCCTCAAGTCCTTCTGCAAAAAAGACACGTCTCCGTCCAAGTTTGTACTTTAGCTCCACTCGATTGGTAAAAGTCGGATGCTGGAGAGGAACAAACTGTGTTGGTTCTGTGCTCGGGATCTGGTCTCTCAGACAGTCCGAGCTCCACCCGTTGGAGCTCAGAGAGTTAATGCAGCAGATCTCACCTTCACAGACTGTAACCAGGAAACAGACTGGAAGCCACATCCACAGAGGGAGCAGCTGAGAACAGCCACCTGAGACATGTGGGCGGTGAAAACATCATTACAGCCTGAGATGAGCAGCCATTTACCACAGAACATTTCAGATACACGTACCGAAAACTCGGGACCGAAAACTCGCGACCAATAGCAGCCTCAGACACTCCCATCATCAAGCAAACTCAGCAGTAGGTGACTGGAAGAACATATCTCAGCACTCAGAAGGACTCCAGTGTCTTATTTGTATCTTTGTGGGACGTAACACTGGAAGAAACTTGGGATTTCACTTTTACTTTATTTTACTTTTACAGTCTGTCGTCAGGATTCTTATAGGACGACATTTATTAGACAAGCAGAACGTGTGTCTCTTTTCCCCGTTTGGGCTGAAATAGTGGCGGGAGGTGCAGAGTTAAAGTTTGAAGTAAATCTGTGTGTGAAAGTTCCTCCATTTATGAGTCAAACTACACAAACAGGTTTTACCTTCATTCCTCTTTGAGTCGCTGCCCGACTCGCCTGCTGTCGCTTGCTAACAGCTCAGCTGAAGTCTGTGCTGTGGTTTTTCCCTGAAACTGGTTCGTAGACTTTCTACGTGAGATCAGACGTGTTTCCACAGGAGCAGCTGTCAGACTCTGCAGGGTTTAGTTTCACTAAAGAAACAAACATGAATCCAGAAAATGACCACAATAAAACACATTTATAATTCAAAATATATTTGATTCAACTCCGAGTATAAAAACCATCAACGTTTACACTGATCATTAATAGTTTCCACATAATCAGACGTAGCAGAAAATATCTTTGTCCATTTTTGTCTCCACCTGTGAGAAGAGAGTGAGATTGGAGTTGATGAATCAATTTCCTCTTCACACTCCTGTCGTCGACATTATCTACGGTAATTCATACTCCACCTCCTCACAGAGACTGACACACAGACTCTTCACGTTGCGATTCATACTCCACCTCATTGCGATTCATACTCCACCTCCTCACACACCGACAAACACATTCTACCTCCTCACAGACGCAGCTTCAACAAACCAACGTGGAAAGTAAGACGAGCTCACAGCAACAGCTTTAAACGCCACAGCACACAGGAAGGACTACTAAAGACGTAACACTGGAAAGGACTTTTCTCACATGTGACGCTTTCTCTGTTTGAATCCCAGTCGCACCTCAGAGTCACATTATCTCAGGAAAGAAAGCATAAATCAATCCAGCTACAAACCTTATAGTTCAGAGGAGCATTTTATTATTTACAACAGAAACACAGAGACAGAGAATAATCAGGAACCTGAGACAAGTTGTCTGAAACCAGCGTCACACTGTCTCTGAATGAAGCACCTGGTGACAAAGGCGAGTTGAGTCGAGTGGAGCCACGTTGAGCCGGTTCACACCAGCTTCATCAGCAGGACTGAACTGTGAAGTCTGTGTTTGTCTCTTACATTTCATGAAGGTCACAACAGCAGCAGCAATAAGACCAACAGCAGCAATAAGACAAACTATTAGTCCCATATGTCCTCTGCTGTCCACTGACTGTTGAACCTTTACGTTGATGGTTTTAATGGGCTCAGTGTCCAACATGGACCTCTGTGTTCGGCCTGTTCTTCTGGGGAGGACACGACACTCGTACGTTCCAGTGTCATTAACCGTCAAGTCTTTCAGCAACAAAGACACGTCTCTGTCCTTCATCTGTTTGTCCTTCAGCTCCACTCGATTGACAAAGGACGGATGCTGGTTTTCTGGATCAGACTGAGCGTCTCTGTAGAAAAAAACATATTCTGGTTTCAGGTCTGGTCTGGTCCACTCCACAGCTGAGATGTCGATGTTGCTGGGAGCTCGACATGTCAGAGACACAGTCTGTCCAGGTTCAGCTGTGAGGACTTCCTGCTCTGAAACAGAGAGGAAACAGACTGGAAGACACATCCACAGGAGGGAGCAGCTGAGAACAGCCATCTGAGGAGGTGTTTTGGTTTGAACAACTCAAGTCAGATGTTATGTCAGACCAAATCTCAGCGTATAGTTCGACTGAAGCCAACGATGACAAGCAGGTCACAGCCACTCTGAGGTAGGTTTTGAACCGTCGGGTGACAAATCTATTAAGTTGTTGAAGTGGTCTCCTTTCAAAGGTTCTTTCAAATTTTCAAACCAACAGTCATCACCAGGAACTCAAAATGTGCTCACAGCCACAACAGAGTGTCATTATCAAAAACATCATAAATGACTCAGTAAGTGTCAGTTCTTCAACATTTGTTTCTTCAATCAGTTCCTCTGAGAACAGTTTTTCTTCTAGTTATTTGAGGTCATTACCTCAAACGTTCTCACTCCTGCAGCTCATTACTGTCTCTGACTTTCTCTACTGCCTGTGTCTCAGTATTTATAGTAGTGCTGGTTGGTGGATGACCAACTTTCTCCTGATTGGTTTGGATGAGGAAACCAACCACATGACTTCCTTCCTGCTCTGTGATTGGTCTGGTCTTCAATTTGCTTAGCAGTGGAGCAACTGGAGCTCAACTCGCAGACGTAGAAACACACCCCTGCTACACTTTAGTCTTTTACACATTACTCTGCTACACTTGGCTCCACCAGTCTTTGCTCTGTTGCACTTTACTCTGCTACACGTTACTCTGCTGCACTATACTCTGCTACATTTGGCTTCACTACTTCCTTTTTCTCACATGAAACTTTATCTGTTTGAATCACAGCACAGACATTCCCCTTCCTCACAGAAACACAAACTAAACACATTGTAAGTCACAAAGACAATCCACCTCCTCAGACACAGACACAAACCTGCTACACTTTTTTTCTTTTACACTTTACACTGCTACAATTTAATGTGCGATTCTTGTGGAGGTCTGGTCCACTCCACAGCTAAAATGTTGATGTTGCTGGGAGCTCGACATGGCAGAGACACAGTCTGTCCATGTTCAGCTGTGAGGACTTCCTGCTCTGAAACAGACTGGAAGCCACATCCACAGGAGGGAGCAGCTGAGAACAGCCATCTGAGACAGTTGGGCGGTGAAAACATCATTACAGCCTGGGGAGCAGCCATTTACCACAGAACGTTTCAGATACACGTACTGTAAATTGAAATGTCGAGTAATGTCGATTAGAAATTGTCACAGGACTAACACCTGTCCCACTGGTTTTTAGGCAGATTCACATTAAAATGCTAAATCAACTGTGATGATGGTTTATAGGTTCAGATGAGACTGACTGCTCTGAATAATGAAGGCGATTTTATGTGAAGAGGACGGATTCAATCTTTGTTAGTTCTAAACTAACACTGTGAATGAATGACGCTCGTGTGTCACCAAAATTATTTTTGGGATAAAAATGCTTCTTAATATGTCTAAAAATCCAAATGTCCAAATTGTTGGACGTTCACTGGTCTTGCGACTGTAGATCAGGCTGTAAAGTTCCATCTACTGTAAATAGTCAGAAACATGCAGCAGGTGGAGACACAGGAGCAACATCACGTGACTTCCTGTAAAGGTTTTTATATTTAATGTCACAGGAGAGAAAACTGTGAAAATGAGCTGGAAAGAAAAGAAATCAAACTGCAGGTTTAGAAAGAAAATAATAACTAAACAAGTTTGAAGAAAACAAAGACTGAGTGTCCTGCAACATGTTGGTTCATGGTTTCACATTAACAAGACGATGAAACTTTAGCTGATTCAGATCAGTCTCAACATGTTATTTCACTAAATGCAAATACCTCATTTCACTGAGACATGAATTTGGCTTCTAGTCGCGTGAGTGTGTCTTCACACACACAGAGTTCAGATGAATCAAATGTTTCAGGTGATTGTTTCTGTTTCTGCTTCAAACCAAAGTGATAAATATGTTCAGGCGAATAAAGTGTCAGTGATCTTTGTTAGTTCTAAACACACAGACTGAGTTACACGAAGCAACAACACGGGACGTCACAGCAAAAGCAGAAACATGCAGTCATGTTGAAATTCAAACTGGTTTTATCGAGTTCGAGCGTTTAATGGCAGCTTCATTTTCTTCTGTAGAAAACAGACAAAGTCCATCCTGCTGCTGCTGAGTAACACCTGGTTCAACAGAAACTGAACATGTCGACTTTAGTCCGACTCTGACCTGCTGTTCAGACTGAAATTACTTGCACACCACAACAACTCAGAGGCACGTTCCCTCTTTACTCACTGGATTCATCTGACAACATAAAATTTAGACCAATAAAAAAAGAATACAATCAACAAAGTAGGTGGATTATGTGTAAATGGTTTATTTTCATACGTTTCTACAGATTGAATTCTGTGTTTACATTACAAAGGAACACGCTGCACGGGGAGGACGTCTGAAGACTTTCTCACTTTCTCTGCTTGAATGAGTCACAATCAGTTGCACCTCAGAGTCACAATATCTCAGGAAAGACAGCAAAAAGAAATCTAGATATGTTTAAAGTTGACAGGCACATGATCATTTATTATTTACACAGTGTGATTAACCCTCAAGTCCTTCTGCAAAAAAGACACGTCTCCGTCCAAGTTTGTACTTTAGCTCCACTCGATTGGTAAAAGTCGGATGCTGGAGAGGAACAAACTGTGTTGGTTCTGTGCTCGGGATCTGGTCTCTCAGACAGTCCGAGCTCCACCCGTTGGAGCTCAGAGAGTTAATGCAGCAGATCTCACCTTCACAGACTGTAACCAGGAAACAGACTGGAAGCCACATCCACAGAGGGAGCAGCTGAGAACAGCCACCTGAGACATGTGGGCGGTGAAAACATCATTACAGCCTGAGATGAGCAGCCATTTACCACAGAACATTTCAGATACACGCATCAAAACTCGGGACCGAAAACTCGCGACCAATAGCAGCCTCAGACACTCCCATCATCAAGCAAACTCAGCAGTAGGTGACTGGAAGAACATATCTCAGCACTCAGAAGGACTCCAGTGTCTTATTTGTATCTTTGTGGGACGTAACACTGGAAGAAACTTGGGATTTCACTTTTACTTTATTTTACTTTTACAGTCTGTCGTCAGGATTCTTATAGGACGACATTTATTAGACAAGCAGAACGTGTGTCTCTTTTCCCGTTTGGGCTGAAATAGTGGCGGGAGGTGCAGAGTTAAAGTTTGAAGTAAATCTGTGTGTGAAAGTTCCTCCATTTATGAGTCAAACTACACAAACAGGTTTTACCTTCATTCCTCTTTGAGTCGCTGCCCGACTCGCCTGCTGTCGCTTGCTAACAGCTCAGCTGAAGTCTGTGCTGTGGTTTTTCCCTGAAACTGGTTCGTAGACTTTCTACGTGAGATCAGACGTGTTTCCACAGGAGCAGCTGTCAGACTCTGCAGGGTTTAGTTTCACTAAAGAAACAAACATGAATCCAGAAAATGACCACAATAAAACACATTTATAATTCAAAATATATTTGATTCAACTCCGAGTATAAAAACCATCAACGTTTACACTGATCATTAATAGTTTCCACATAATCAGACGTAGCAGAAAATATCTTTGTCCATTTTTGTCTCCACCTGTGAGAAGAGAGTGAGATTGGAGTTGATGAATCAATTTCCTCTTCACACTCCTGTCGTCGACATTATCTACGGTAATTCATACTCCACCTCCTCACAGAGACTGACACACAGACTCTTCACGTTGCGATTCATACTCCACCTCATTGCGATTCATACTCCACCTCCTCACACACCGACAAACACATTCTACCTCCTCACAGACGCAGCTTCAACAAACCAACGTGGAAAGTAAGACGAGCTCACAGCAACAGCTTTAAACGCCACAGCACACAGGAAGGACTACTAAAGACGTAACACTGGAAAGGACTTTTCTCACATGTGACGCTTTCTCTGTTTGAATCCCAGTCGCACCTCAGAGTCACATTATCTCAGGAAAGAAAGCATAAATCAATCCAGCTACAAACCTTATAGTTCAGAGGAGCATTTTATTATTTACAACAGGAACACAGAGACAGAGAATAATCAGGAACCTGAGACAAGTTGTCTGAAACCAGCGTCACACTGTCTCTGAATGAAGCACCTGGTGACAAAGGCGAGTTGAGTCGAGTGGAGCCACGTTGAGCCGGTTCACACCAGCTTCATCAGCAGGACTGAACTGTGAAGTCTGTGTTTGTCTCTTACATTTCATGAAGGTCACAACAGCAGCAGCAATAAGACCAACAGCAGCAATAAGACAAACTATTAGTCCCATATGTCCTCTGCTGTCCACTGACTGTTGAACCTTTACGTTGATGGTTTTAATGGGCTCAGTGTCCAACATGGACCTCTGTGTTCGGCCTGTTCTTCTGGGGAGGACACGACACTCAAATGCGTTCCAGTGTCATTAACCGTCAAGTCTTTCAGCAACAAAGACACGTCTCTGTCCTTCATCTGTTTGTCCTTCAGCTCCACTCGATTGACAAAGGACGGATGCTGGTTTTCTGGATCAGACTGAGCGTCTCTGTAGAAAAAAACATATTCTGGTTTCAGGTCTGGTCTGGTCCACTCCACAGCTGAGATGTCGATGTTGCTGGGAGCTCGACATGTCAGAGACACAGTCTGTCCAGGTTCAGCTGTGAGGACTTCCTGCTCTGAAACAGAGAGGAAACAGACTGGAAGACACATCCACAGGAGGGAGCAGCTGAGAACAGCCATCTGAGGAGGTGTTTTGGTTTGAACAACTCAAGTCAGATGTTATGTCAGACCAAATCTCAGCGTATAGTTCGACT
Organism: Channa striata; assembly: GCA_033026295.1. Taxonomy (NCBI): domain Eukaryota; kingdom Metazoa; phylum Chordata; class Actinopteri; order Anabantiformes; family Channidae; genus Channa; species Channa striata. Next base: position 44,977,979 of record CM065168.1, read on the forward strand.
GAAGCCAACGATGACAAGCAGGTCACAGCCACTCTGAGGTAGGTTTTGAACCGTCGGGTGACAAATCTATTAAGTTGTTGAAGTGGTCTCCTTTCAAAGGTTCTTTCAAATTTTCAAACCAACAGTCATCACCAGGAACTCAAAATGTGCTCACAGCCACAACAGAGTGTCATTATCAAAAACATCATAAATGACTCAGTAAGTGTCAGTTCTTCAACATTTGTTTCTTCAATCAGTTCCTCTGAGAACAGTTTTTCTTCTAGTTATTTGAGGTCATTACCTCAAACGTTCTCACTCCTGCAGCTCATTACTGTCTCTGACTTTCTCTACTGCCTGTGTCTCAGTATTTATAGTAGTGCTGGTTGGTGGATGCCCAACTTTCTCCTGATTGGTTTGGATGAGGAAACCAACCACATGACTTCCTTCCTGCTCTGTGATTGGTCTGGTCTTCAATTTGCTTAGCAGTGGAGCAACTGGAGCTCAACTCGCAGACGTAGAAACACACCCCTGCTACACTTTAGTCTTTTACACATTACTCTGCTACACTTGGCTCCACCAGTCTTTGCTCTGTTGCACTTTACTCTGCTACACGTTACTCTGCTGCACTATACTCTGCTACATTTGGCTTCACTACTTCCTTTTTCTCACATGAAACTTTATCTGTTTGAATCACAGCACAGACATTCCCCTTCCTCACAGAAACACAAACTAAACACATTGTAAGTCACAAAGACAATCCACCTCCTCAGACACAGACACAAACCTGCTACACTTTTTTTCTTTTACACTTTACACTGCTACAATTTAATGTGCGATTCTTGTGGAGGTCTGGTCCACTCCACAGCTAAAATGTTGATGTTGCTGGGAGCTCGACATGGCAGAGACACAGTCTGTCCATGTTCAGCTGTGAGGACTTCCTGCTCTGAAACAGACTGGAAGCCACATCCACAGGAGGGAGCAGCTGAGAACAGCCATCTGAGACAGTTGGGCAGTGAAAACATCATTACAGCCTGAGGGGAGCAGCCATTTACCACAGAACGTTTCAGATACACGTACTGTAAATTGAAATGTCGAGTAATGTCGATTAGAAATTGTCACAGGACTAACACCTGTCCCACTGGTTTTTAGGCAGATTCACATTAAAATGCTAAATCAACTGTGATGATGGTTTATAGGTTCAGATGAGACTGACTGCTCTGAATAATGAAGGCGATTTTATGTGAAGAGGACGGATTCAATCTTTGTTAGTTCTAAACTAACACTGTGAATGAATGACGCTCGTGTGTCACCAAAATTATTTTTTGGGATAAAAATGCTTCTTAATATGTCTAAAAATCCAAATGTCCAAATTGTTGGACGTTCACTGGTGCGCGACTGTAGATCAGGCTGTAAAGTTCCATCTACTGTAAATAGTCAGAAACATGCAGCAGGTGGAGACACAGGAGCAACATCACGTGACTTCCTGTAAAGGTTTTTATATTTAATGTCACAGGAGAGAAAACTGTGAAAATGAGCTGGAAAGAAAAGAAATCAAACTGCAGGTTTAGAAAGAAAATAATAATGAAACAAGTTTGAAGAAAACAAAGACTGAGTGTCCTGCAACATGTTGGTTCATGGTTTCACATTAACAAGACGATGAAACTTTAGCTGATTCAGATCAGTCTCAACATGTTATTTCACTAAATGCAAATACCTCATTTCACTGAGACATGAATTTGGCTTCTAGTCGCGTGAGTGTGTCTTCACACACACAGAGTTCAGATGAATCAAATGTTTCAGGTGATTGTTTCTGTTTCTGCTTCAAACCAAAGTGATAAATATGTTCAGGCGAATAAAGTGTCAGTGATCTTTGTTAGTTCTAAACACACAGACTGAGTTACACGAAGCAACAACACGGGACGTCACAGCAAAAGCAGAAACATGCAGTCATGTTGAAATTCAAACTGGTTTTATCGAGTTCGAGCGTTTAATGGCAGCTTCATTTTCTTCTGTAGAAAACAGACAAAGTCCATCCTGCTGCTGCTGAGTAACACCTGGTTCAACAGAAACTGAACATGTCGACTTTAGTCCGACTCTGACCTGCTGTTCAGACTGAAATTACTTGCACACCACAACAACTCAGAGGCACGTTCCTCTTTACTCACTGGATTCATCTGACAACATAAAATTTAGACCAATAAAAAAAGAATACAATCAACAAAGTAGGTGGATTATGTGTAAATGGTTTATTTTCATACGTTTCTACAGATTGAATTCTGTGTTTACATTACAAAGGAACACGCTGCACGGGGAGGACGTCTGAAGATGGAACATCTGTAAAGACTTTCTCACTTTCTCTGCTTGAATGAGTCACAATCAGTTGCACCTCAGAGTCACAATATCTCAGGAAAGACAGCAAAAAGAAATCCAGATATGTTTAAAGTTGACAGGCACATGATCATTTATTATTTACACAGTGTGATTAACCCTCAAGTCCTTCTGCAAAAAAGACACGTCTCCGTCCAAGTTTGTACTTTAGCTCCACTCGATTGGTAAAAGTCGGATGCTGGAGAGGAACAAACTGTGTTGGTTCTGTGCTCGGGATCTGGTCTCTCAGACAGTCCGAGCTCCACCCGTTGGAGCTCAGAGAGTTAATGCAGCAGATCTCACCTTCACAGACTGTAACCAGGAAACAGACTGGAAGCCACATCCACAGAGGGAGCAGCTGAGAACAGCCACCTGAGACATGTGGGCGGTGAAAACATCATTACAGCCTGAGATGAGCAGCCACTTAACACAGAACATTTCAGATACACGTACTGTAACCGAATAAACTCAGACTAGAAATGGACACAGGACTAAGTTTTAGACTGATCCAGGAAATACCTTTCATTTTAAAAGCCCCTTATCAGTCATTTGGAGATGATTACATGTTTTACTGCTTGCAGATTTAGACACATTACAGAACCTGCTGAGATCAGAAAAACCTGTGAAAGAAAAAAGCTCCACACGCTTCATCCAAGACCGATGGTGAAGTGTCTCCTTAAAGAGGCTGTTAACGCTTTAACATGAGAAAGTCAAGACGAGCTCACGACGACAACAACAACAGAGTTCACCTGCACTTTGGGAAATATTAGATCATTAATAACAACGTGTGTGAAAGAGGATGAACCTGTCCTTCTCTGCCTTTTGACAAATGCTGAACCAGCAGCACAGTGCTGCTGTTCTGTCATGGAGTGTGTGCGTCCTGCATGTGATGCTCAATACCCGCTGTGGCACAGAGCTGTTGTTGAGCAATGCAGTTTCCGTATTTGTGTGTGTTTGTATTCTGTGTGTTTTATTGTTGAGTTTTCCTGCAGATGGAAACTAGCAGTTTTTGCTACTATCGGGCATATTTACACTTCCTGCTTATTAATATAATGTGTCCTTATGAAAAAAAATCTACACACCAAAATGTTTCTTTTTTTTTAACAAAAATGCTTCTTAATATGTCTAAAAATCCAAATGTCCAAATTGTTGGACGTTCACTGGTGCGTGACTGTAGATCAGGTTGTAAAGGTCCATCTACTGTAAATAGAAACATGCAGCAGGTGTAGACACAGGAGCAACATCACGTGACTTCCTGTAAAGGTTTTTATATTTAATGTCACAGGAGAGAAAACTGTGAAAATGAGCTGGAAAGAAAAGAAATCAAACTGCAGGTTTAGAAAGAAAATAATAACTAAACAAGTTTGAAGAAAACAAAGACTGAGTGTCCTGCAACATGTTGGTTCATGGTTTCACATTAACAAGACGATGAAACTTTAGCTGATTCAGATCAGTCTCAACATGTTATTTCACTAAATGCAAATACCTCATTTCACTGAGACATGAATTTGGCTTCTAGTCGCGTGAGTGTGTCTTCACACACACAGAGTTCAGATGAATCAAATGTTTCAGGTGATTGTTTCTGTTTCTGCTTCAAACCAAAGTGATAAATATGTTCAGGTGAATAAAGTGTCAGTGAACAACCTCACACACAAACACATGCAGCTCAGAGCAGGATCCACATCAAGTGTGGACGAGTCATTTCCACTAAGAACAGGCAGAACGACACTGTCCGTGAACAAACACACACTGAAGGTTCATGAGTGTCGGAGTTTTTATTCCACACTGATCGTAGTTTGAAGCTCACGGTCACTGGTTGGAAAAGTCAGACAGGAACTTGGAGCGAACGAGGCGACGCCAGCACAGAGGAAACTGAAATCACAATGATGTTAGTTAGAAAATCTGTCCCATCTGGTTTTCTGACTCATTTCTCTCAGAACTTCATAATAATCATAGGAGACGTTTGTATGTGTTTGAAACTGTATGAGGAAGCAAAATGGATCCAACACACAGACTGAGTTACAGGAAGCAACAACACGGGACGTCACAGCAAAAGCAGAAACATGCAGCAGGTGGAGACACAGGAGCAACATCACGTGACTTCCTGTAAAGGTTTTTATATTTAATGTCACAGGAGAGAAAACTGTGAAAATGAGCTCGAAAGAAAAGAAATCAAACTGCAGGTGTAGAAAGAAAATAATAACTAAACAAGTTTGAAGAAAACAAAGACTGAGTGTCCTGCAACATGTTGGTTCATGGTTTCACATGAACAAGATGATGAAACTTTAGCTGATTCAGATCAGTCTCAACATGTTATTTGACTAAATGCAAATACCTCATTTCACTGAGACATGAATTTGGCTTCTAGTCGCGTGAGTGTGTCTTAACACACACAGAGTTCAGATGAATCAAATGTTTCAGGTGATTGTTTCTGTTTCTGCTTCAAACCAAAGTGATCTTTGTTAGTTCTAAACACACAGACTGAGTTACAGGAAGCAACAACACTGGACGTCACAGCAAAAGCAGAAACATGCAGCCATGTTGAAATTCAAACTGGTTTTATCGAGTTCGAGCGTTTAATGGCAGCTTCATTTTCTTCTGTAGAAAACAGACAAAGTCCATCCTGCTGCTGCTGAGTAACACCTGGTTCAACAGAAACTGAACATGTCGACTTTAGTCCGACTCTGACCTGCTGTTCAGACTGAAATTACTTACACACCACAACAACTCAGAGGCACGTTCCCTCTTTACTCCGTCTGACACCTTGAGATTTAGACGAACAACAAGGAATAAAATCAACAAACACTGATTCTGTTTAAATCCTTTGTGTCTATATCTCACAAATAAATGAATGTGCTGTTTCCTGTTTTTTCCCAGTGAGTCGCTCACCTCAAACACTGCCCCTGGTTTTATGTTAATCCGGCCAAACCAGTTCCTGTCTGTTTCTGCCATACGGCCAGAGTCCAGAGCCAGTGACGGGAAACTTAAAACCTACACAGAGAGAGAAGAAGAGGCAATTTCAGGTATAAATGAGGAGACTGTTTTCGAGACTAATACAATAATAATGCAATTATCTGAATCAGAAATCCATTACAAAGTCCACAAATGTCTAAAATCTATTGATTTATCCGTCCAATTAAAGGTAGATTAATTCCACCAATATTACAAAGTAAGATCCTGGACTTAAAGTTAGATCATTTACAGTGAATCACATTCACATTTTTTTCTGCTGTACATCAGCTGGTGATTACATAAAGCTGTGATTCTCTGTTTATGACAGACTTTAACCCAAGTTCATTTCAGTGTCAATTTCAAATGCAGGACTTTCACAAAGACAGAGAGCCTCCTGCTGCTTTGTTCATATGTGACCGTTTTTTCAGTCCTCACCCAGACATGGACACGAGAGTAAGACTCAGTTCAGTAGGTAGAAGTACAAATACAGGACGTCTCCAGTATTAATGGCAGACATCCAAGAAAGGGTCTCAGGTGTAAAGAGCTGGACGGCACCGGGCACCGGACCCCTCGTATAATCCAAACCTACTAACTTCACTTCACGAGCCCCTGATTCCACAACTGAACCTGCTGCTTATAGGTGGATGATCAAGTGAAGGTCCCTCAACAGGAGGGACGTTCAGATTCAGGAACCCTGTGATCTCCTACAGAAAGGAAACCACACGTGAATCCTACACATTCTAATAAAACAGTTTTTATTTTTATGCAGATGATTCTCGGTGAACATGTTCAAATCATCAATCACACGTCATAAATTCAAACATCTCACCTTGAGACTGTCTGTGCGTGTAGTTTACTCCTGTTATCTGAGGATTCAAAAGTTCAGATGTACAAAGAGGAAAAGAAAAACATGGACCAGCAGGACCCCCTGGTGGACAAAACCCAAAGACATCATGAGCTTTGAAGCATCGTGAGATGTTCCTGTTGGACATGATTTATTTTCCTTATTTATGTAAGTCACAAATAAAAAATAATTTATTCATCATGAGACAAAGAAAGAATACAGTCATTTTTTACAATAATTCTGCCCCATGTCACTTTATATTCTTCAGTTCTCTGGAAAACTGATCCCCTACAGCTGTAACAGTGTCATCACAGATCAAATTAAGTCCTGTATCTAACAGTCCATCTTTCAACACACAGTTTCCTTGGATTTCATTTTTAATCCTCCCACATTTTGGTTGATTTAATGTAAATATAAAAACCCTGAGTCTCTGATCAAAAGAGCAGCTTTGACTTTTTCCTCCATCCACCAGACAGTTAGAAAGTCCAGCAGGACCCCCTGGTGGACAAAACCCACAGACGTCATCGGCTGTGGCTGCAGGGTCAGTCATCAAAGTTTACACTGATACGAGTTTCAGATGCATCAAATGCAACAGAAAATACTTACAGAGAAACTTCATATTGTCTCATTTATTTGTACAGTTTTGGTTCATCCTGTCTTAGTTTAGTTCACTGTCCATTTAGTATTTCTTCAGTTTCATAGTTTATTTTCATATTTGCACATACATTAACAGAGTCTATAGATGAGCTCTGGTAAAAACCATAATATGTGATAGGATCATATTCAGAGTCTGAAGCTACAGCAATGCTGAACAGAGCAGGTGATGTCGTGGAAAAACCTGTTCTCTGTTCGTGTTTCACGCAGTCGATTTTTCAAAGATTTTCCTCTAATTTTATCATGACAGTGGAGCATTTTATTTTGAAAAGACTCGTGTTACTTGGGGAAGTGTGATGTACGTCCAGTGTGGTTCTGTTGAGAGAAAGATTCTCCATGTCAACATAAATGTTTCCAAGACACTGTCACCTCCCCCACTGTCCACCTAACGAGACAATTCAGTCCAACTGAGTAACAAAGGACCACTTTAATAACATAACTGGACCCTTTCAGTCCACCTTCCCGCAGATTAAAGACTCTGGCTGTGATGAAATGTTACCAACAGAGTAAAAAACTGCACATAAATGAGTGTGACGATGAGTGGATCAGCGGAGGACAGACGGGTCCCAACAAGCAACTCAATATTACCAAATGCAAAACATCTACTTTAACTGCCAGATGCTTGTGGGAACAGAGACTCACACACAAAGCTGGTCATGCACAGCGGTTCAGCAGGATATATGGTGAGATTTAGATTCAGCTCCACAGAAACTGAAGTTATTGCACCTGAATCATATTTACATTATACATCCATATTCAAAAATTGACACTATATTAAAATAAACAACTCTTTATCAGAAACAAGTCATGGATTTCTAGACAGAATTATCTAAGATAATTAATGCCGTAAAGCAAATATATGTGATTAAAAAAAATAATAATTTTTTAATTTTTTCATGTTCTTTCCAAAGACATAGTAGTACATTTGAGTAATGAAAAAAAAAAAAAAACACTTTTTTTAAAACAGACATAACATGCCAGATTAAGGAGGGGAACAAGGCGTTTAGTCTGTATTTGGGCTGGGGACCGACACGGACGATGCACTGGCTTCGGTGGCTGGGTTATTAATGAGCCTGTAATTGACTTTATGTCACGACCCTGAAAGCGTCACCACAGTAGGTCAGTGGAGGAGTTTGTACCCGACCTTACATACAGTCACAGGAAAATGTTCATGTATTTATCGACCTTTGTTTCTCCAAATATTGTTGTTATTGTGATTTCATTTCTTCATCTCTTCTAACCTCTGTTACTGATGTAACATTGGCACCTTAATTTCTGATCTGACAACAGCGTTGACTTCTTTTAGGGTTTTGATGGCTTTAATTCTTTATGTATCTTTTAGATAATACCACAATGTGTGTATATATATATATATATAAAACGTCTAAGTTTGACCTCAAAAGCCTGAAAACCACCCCTGAGGTTTTACCCGCATTAAACATTTAAGGCAATTTCAGGTACAAATGAGGAGACTGTTTTCGTGACTTAATGACCCAACAAACGAGAAGCCAGAAATCCATTACAAAGTCCATAAATGTCTAAAATCCATTGATTTATACGTCCCATTAAAGGTAGATTTATTGCACCTCTATTACAGAGTAAGTTCCTGGACTTAAAGTAAAACATTTATATTGAATCACGTGCTCAGTTTCATGTAATAAACACTTTTTTCTGCTGTACATGAGCATCATCAACTTTGTTTAGTAATTATCTTAACAACATTTCAAATGCCGCTGGTGACTATCATATCATTTTTATGCTGACAATACTATTATTTACTCCCTCAGTTCATCCTCGACCCCTGCACTGTCCTCCCTGCAGGCCAGTTTTAATGGCATTCAACGTGCTTTTCTTGATCTTCATTCAGTTTCAAACACAAACGAAACAAAATGCCTGGTGTTTAACAGAAGTTTGCCACAGCCTCAATTTCCCCTTAAAACCTCCTCCCTGGACGGCTCTGACATTGATTCTGGTAACTGTGATAAGTTTCTGGGCCTCTGGCTTGACAGTACATGTTAATTTGAAACACATTAAAATGTTCTGCTTACAATGGTAAAATCAAGAAGAGGCTCTTTCGTAATAAATCCTCATTTACTCAGTCTGGAAAACATCTTCTGCTTAAACTGACAGTTTAAATGTCAGTCTCAAACCCCCCTACATAAGCTCTGCCGTCCGCTTCATTCAATACTCACCACCGGTGAATTGGCCTCCACTTCACTCCCGCAGACAGTCGCACTGGTTTCTGCCTATGAATAAAACCGTCTTTGGGAAAATCTTTACAGCTAGAGTCATTGTGAAGGTTTGAATTAGTTTGATTTGTCCATATGTTTTTTCTGTAAGTCTCTTGTTTTAAATCTGTTTTGTATTTGGCCTTCGTGCTGCCTCGTGGTCAGGTCGTTATTGAAAATGAAAATTGGCTAATTAACACACATCCTTGAATAAAGAAATTAAATTAAATTAAATTAAAATCACCAATAAGGAACCAAGGGAAGCGTTTCATAATCATGTGGATGTCAAAATCAGTGTGAAAGAATGTAAATCAACAGAAACAACAATACTGGGATAATGCAAGTCCTTTTTGTGTGCTCACAAAGGACAAAGGAGATTGAGAGTTGGACAAATTAATTTTGCTGTTTGACCTCCTGACTCATTTACATCCATATAAATCTGTTTTACTGATTTGTCTAATGTGTGTTTGTATTGTCCAAGAACCCAAACCCTTCTTGGGTTGTTGGACGTTCACTGGTGTGTGAGTGTAGATCAGGTTGGAAAGTTCCATCTACTGTAAATAGTCAGAAACATCCTGCAGGTGGAGACACAGGATCTTCACTTCAACCCAACAGCACGTGATTTCCTGTAAAAGCTTCACGTTTCACAGAAGGAGAAAACTGTAAAATGATCTTTAAACAATAAACATCAGAGAAAACACAATCTGAACATACATGAAGAAAAAAACTTTGGTCATTGTTTCACTGTTTGTCTGCACATGAACAACATGACGAACCTTCAGCTGCGTTCACATAATGTCCCAATAGGTTATTTCACTAAATGCAAACATGTTCATTCCCATTAAGAATTTAAAGTAGAACCAACAAATACAGAATGATGATGGTTTATAGCTTAAGATGAGACGGACTCATACGAATAAAGAAGGTGATGATGTCAAGATAAAGAACTTGAACTAGTACGAGAACGTTTCTCTGTGTGGTTTGACTGTTCACGTAAAATGGAAGCTGCTGTTGTTCTGTTTCGTGTTCACGTCCTGTTTTTATTTCTGTAGAAAATCAGCTTCAAACTAGGGTGAAAATCCAGTGTAAGTTACATATATGTTCTTTGAATCCTGCCAAACCAGGTACTGATTGTTTGGTGTCCTGAGGCAAAGAAAGTGAGTCACACACACATACACACAGAGAGAAGAGACTAAACAACATTGTGTTTGTATTCTCTGTGTGGTTCATTGTCGGGTTTTTGTGTTACCGGCCTGCAGATGGAAACGAGCAGTTTTTGCTACAATCTGGCAAATACATGCACTTGCTGTTCATTAATATCACTATGAAATAAACGCTAGACATGGAAATTATTTTATTTAGAAAATGTATTTTTAATCTGTCTGCCTAAACGTCCAAAAGTCTAAACCCTTCTTGGGTTGTTGGATGTTCACTGGTGTGTGAGTGTAGATCAGGTTGGAAAGTTCCATCTACTGTAAATAGTCAGAAACATCCACAGGATGTTCACTTCAACCCAACAGCACGTGATTTCCTGTAAACGTTTCATATTTAATGTCATGGGGAGAAAACTGTAAAAATAAGTTCAATAGAAAAAACATCTTCAAACTGCAGGTTCAGACAGTTTGAAGAGCAAAAACTGAGTGACTCATGGAGCCAAGAAGAACAACAACAGCCTCTGGGGGGAAGTTTGGGCTGCTGCCAGCACCAGTGGACATGGTGCTGGGTGTCTCACTCAGGGACACACCTCGTGAGTAGACTGGGATTTGATCCCACTCTGCTCATGTACCATCCAGCTGCTCTGCCCATTGACCTACCAGGCCACCAGCTCCTGGTTCTAAAAATCTGTTTAATAAGTTGTCCCCGTGTAGAGGACATGTCAGATATTAAACTGTGACTGTGCGTGACTGTGAGATAAAGCAGCCTCAGCCATGAAAGACGTCTGTCCCCACAGCTGGTCTCAGTTGTATATTAAATATGCAGAGTGATAAGTTCACTTTGGTCTGAACATGACACCGTACAGTTCACTAAGAGAGACAAACACGATTTTTTCTAACTCAAAGTGCATTTTTCTCATCTCTCAGAACACACATAAATCATCATTATACTAATCATTAATAGTCTCTACATTATCAGCTACAACCAAATTTATAAATCATAGTTCATATTGCAGTATTTGTTTCACCTGGCCTTGAACATTCTTGTTGGGTGAATAACTGGGGAGTTCGGGTTGGGTGGAGTCCTAGGGGCAGAAGGGATTAAACAACATTGTCAGTTAGAGATTTGCAAACAGACTTTTTTTTAAAGCAGAGAGAAAAACAGGAAGTTGAAGCTGAAAACTCTGCTGCCAGACATTTGGAGTTTAAACTTATTTTTCACTATTCAGTACGGTTAAAGAATTTTGTTTGACTTTAACAGGAACTTTTTGCTTTTTTCCTCCACTTCATGATGAGTAACAGAAATTACAGAGCTTACAGAAAGAGAAACAAAAGTTTTAATTTCACACCAGGCCTCAGATGGTCACAGTAGCACCGCCCTCAAATACAAATGATTAGGTCATTTTTCACAAACAGTGTGGTGGTGGTCACGCAATTACAGGTAATACATAGGCTTCTAAAAACAAAATTGTACAACAGCAAGTTCTGTTGCAGCACAGAACATGAGGATTAAAAAATCCTTATGATCACTAAGAATAAAAACATCAGTTTTCAGTGACTTTAAGCAGTCGACACAACAGGAGTGAACATCTCCGTCACAACCTGTGAGTAGGTGAATCAGACAGAGTCAGACTCTACACATGTTTGTATCATAAATGATGTGTTGACAACAAGTTTTCATTTTGTACGGTACATGAACTTTTGATGAGCTCTGATAAAGACACAACAGCATGTAGAACAAGCAGCGTTTACTATCACACACCTATTAGATGTGTGATAGTAAAGAAAGGACACAAAACCTCATGTCCAGTCACGGTAAAATGGAGAAGGAACATTTGGTCCGAAACGAGACTCTTCACAGGAGACAATTTCTTCTTTAAATGAAAACAGTGATCGTTTGGATCAGACTCTGGAACTACAGGAAACACCAAACAAATAATGTTCAGCAGATCCGGGTGATGTCGTGGAAAATCCCCAGAACACAAAGTCCCGTTCTCTTAGATTCTACCACTTTCATTTAAAGTAAAGTATAGATACGTGAAAAATGAACTTAAGTACAGGAACCGAGCACTTTGGTACTTCCACCACTGACAGTGGCAGAGTTTAAGTCTGAAGTAAACGTGTCTGTGAATGTTCCTCCATTTTGTCGAGTCTAACTACAGCAACAGGTTTATCTTCATTCCTCTTTGTGTTGCTTGGGAACAGATCAGCTGAGGTCTGTGCTGTAGTTTTTCAGAACTGGTTTTCACATGAGATCAGACATGTTTCTACAGGAGCAGCTGTCAGACTCTGCAGGGTTTAGAAATGTACCACAATGAATCATGTTTATATTTTAAAATAGATTTTATTGAAATCATATTCTTTTTTCTTCTACAGTTGAAACGCTGTGGTTAAAATTTCAAATGCACATTGTTGTACTGTGACTGATGATAATAAACTTAAATGGTCCCAACTGTTGTGTTCAGCTCTCAGGCCTTTTAACATCTAACATGATGGATTGTGTTTTTATCAGGAAACTATTATACAAGTGTTATGTTTTTTATAACAGCTCATCTACAGCTGCTTCATCAGGATTAGGAGGGAATTAACTTTTCTTCATGACTGTTTTTACTATATTATGTTATGATATTATTACTATATTTACTATATCTATTATGGGCTAACGCTGGCGAATCCAGCGTTTTCGCGGAGCTCCTGCCTCCCGATTGTTGCTATTTGAACTCGCCCCGGACGTCGGGCCGACGCGGAGGAACAGCCGCTATTGACCGGAGCCGGTATCGGTGTAAACAGCTTTATCCAGCTTCGAAATGTGTCTGTTCGAGCTTGGCTGGTCTCACCCTGTACTATGTGGAGTGATCTACAGACCACCGAAATACAATAAGGATTTTATCAATGACTTTGCTGACTTCCTGGCTGAGGTCATGCCCAAATATGACTGTGTCCTTTTAGTTGGTGATTTTAATATCCATGTGTGTTGTCCGGACAAACCCATGGTTAATGACTTTTTACACCTTATTGACTCTTTTAATTTGGTCCAGTCTGTAACTGGACCAACACAAGAGCGTGGACACACACTTGATCTGGTTTTATCATATGGTCTGCAGGTCTGTGATGCTGTTTTCTCAGACCATGTGTCTGTGGTATTCCACGTTTCCCTGCCTTTTCCCACTGTTAGAAGTCGCGCTCCCGCTCAGCTCTCTCGGGTTATTAACTCCTCCACAGCTGCTCAGTTCTCAGTCCTCTTCAGTCAGAACTATGTGATTCCTGAATCCATGGACAATTCTACAGACAAGCTCAGCTCCAGCTTTCACTCCACCTGCCAGACTGTATTGGACACTGTAGCTCCACTTAAATTCAGGCACACTAAAGCTAAATCTGAGCCCTGGCTAAACGACGAGACTCATGCTGTGAGGCGGGAGTGCCGCAGAGCTGAACGCAGGTGGAAGAAGGACAAACTGCAAGTGTCCTTTCAAATGCTGAGAGACTGTTGGCGTCTCTATCAGTCCACAGTCAAAGACTCTAAAAGGCAACACTTTGCTAATATTATTATTTCCAACTGTCACAAACCACGTGTGTTATTTCAGTCTATTAGCAAAATCCTTAATGCTCCTCAGACCCGATGTTTTGAATTCACATCTGAAACCTGTGAAAAGGTTCTTAATTTTTTCATTAATAAGGTCTCTATGGCAACGGCCCAAATCTCTCCTCCTGTTTTTGACCCGTCAGTCCCTCACTTATACTCTGCTGTCTTTCATCGGTTTGAGCCTGTCACCTTGTCTCAGGTTCAGGAGTTTGTTGATCACTTGCAACCCTCAGGTTCACCCTGTGATGCTCTTCCCCCTCGTCTTTTTAAAGAGGTTTTTCTTACTTTAGGGCCATCTGTTCTCACCATTATAAACAGTAGTCTGACCTCTGGGCTGGTCCCCAAAAACATGCCATAGTTAAACCTCTCATTAAGAAACCTGGGCTCGATCCACTGGTTTTTGCTAATTTTAGGCCAATTTCTAGATTACCTTTTTTATCAAAGCTTTTAGAGAAAATCGTTTATAGCCAGTTAATAGCATTTTTAAATGAGCACAACCTTTTAGAGATTTTTCAATCCGGTTTTAAAACAAAACACAGTACTGAATCTGCTCTGCTGCGAGTGTTTAATGACATTCTCCTAGCCTCTGATTCTGGTGACTGTGTGGTCCTTGTACTGCTTGATTTAACTGCTGCTTTTGATACAGTGGACCATGACATATTGATCTCACGCCTAGAACACTGGGTTGGTATTAAGGGCCCAGCTCTGAGTTGGTTCAGGTCCTACTTAAAGGACAGAAGTTTTTGTGTCCAACTTGGAAATTTCCAGTCCTCCTCTGCTCCTCTGTCCTGTGGGGTTCCACAAGGCTCTATTTTAGGCCCTGTCCTGTTTTCTTTGTATTTGCTTCCCCTTGGCTCCATCCTCAGAAAACATGGAATCTGTTTTCATTGTTATGCTGATGATTGTCAGATTTATGTCCCTCTAAATAAGAGGGATGGTTTCTCTATCAGCTCATTATTGGACTGTTTAAAGGACATTAAGGCCTGGATGGCTTTTAACTTTTTACATTTTAATGATTCCAAGACTGAGGTAATTGTGCTGGGAACCAACTCCCCTAAGGGGGCCGCTGCCTCTGTAGACGTGGGTCCCTTGGTTGAATATGCCAAATCAGAAATAGTTAACCTTTGGTTTAAAATGGACACCAACCTAAAGCTTGACAGCCAGATTCGGTCGGTTGTAAAATCTAGTTTTTTCCACCTGAGGCAACTGGCCAAAGTTAAGCCAGTTCTTACTCAGCAGCACTTTGAGACAGTAATCCACGCCTTTGTTACCACCCGGCTGGATTACTGTAACGCACTTTATTTTGGCGTCAGTCAGTCGTCGATCTCTCGACTGCAGCTAATCCAAAATGCTGCTGCACGTCTTTTAACTGGCACTAGAAAACATGACCATATTACACCTATTTTATCCTCTCTTCACTGGCTGCCTGTGCATTTTAGGATCCATTTTAAACTTCTCGTATTTGTTTTTAAATGTTTAAATGGTGCTTCCCCAATGTATCTCTCTGGACTTCTGCACTTATATACTCCTCCTCGGTCACTCAGATCAGCCGACCTGCTGCTCCTGAGTGTACCAAAACTAAACGGAAGCTCAGAGGGGACAGAGCTTTTGCGGTGGCAGCTCCAAAATTGTGGAACGAGCTGCCCCTGCACATCAGACAGGCCTCCTCCTTGCCTGTTTTTAAATCATTTCTTAAGACCCATTTGTTTTCACTGGCTTTTGATGCAGACTGAGTTTTTGACATTATTTTACGTGTGTTATTTATTTATTTATTTATTGTTACATTGTTGGGTTTTATTTGAATATTTTATGCCTTAACCTGTACAGCACTTTGTTCAACCTTGTTGTTTTAAAGGGCTTAACAGATAAAGTTACAGTTACAGTTACAGTTACAGTTTTTGATTGACTGAAGATCAACTCATCATTTAAAACAAAAACACTATGAGTGACACGCCTGCTATCAGTCCAACACGTCCTTGCATTTCTAATCCACCATTGTTCCCTCTATATTTGTATATTTGTGTGAGCACAGACAGGTAAACCAAAAAATGGAAAAGTCAAAAAGTTGTCTCAAGAAGCATTAAAATCCCAAAGAATAGAAATTAATTACAAATTTTTCAAAATCAGTGTGGAAGAATATAAATCAGCAGAAACTATACTGGGCCGATGCAAGTTCTGTTCGTGTGCTCACAAAGGACAAAGGAGATTGAGAGTTAGACAAATTCATTTTGCTTTTTGACTTCCTGACTAATTTATATCCATATAAATCTGTTTACTGATTGGTCTAATGTGTGTTTGTATTGTCCAAGAACCCAAGAAGTCCAAACCTTTCTTGGGTTGTTGGACGTTCAATGGTATGTGAGTGTAGATCAGGTTGGAAAGTTCCATCCACTGTAAATAGTCAGAAACATCCTGCAGGTGGAGACACAGGATCTTCACTTCAACCCAACAGCACGTGATTTCCTGTAAACGTTTCATATTTAATGTCACGGGCGGAGAAAACTTTAAAAATAAGCTCAACAGAAAAAACATCTTCGAACTGCAGGTTCTGAGAGTTTGAAGAGCAAAAACTGAGTGAGTCATGGAGCCAAGAAGAGCAACAACAGCCTTTGGGGGGAAGTTTGGGCTGGTAAAGATGGTGCTGGGTGTCTCATTCAGGGACACACCTCATGAGTACGCTGATCAGCAGATCCGGGTGATGTCGTGGAAAATCCCCAGAACATAAAGTGCTGTTCTGTTAGATTCTACCACTTTCATTTAAAGTAAAGTACAGATACGTGAAATATGAACTTAAGTACAGGAACCAAGTGCTTTGGTACTTCCACCACTGACAGTGCCAGAGTTAAAGTCTGAAGTAAACGCGTCTGTAATTGTTCCTCCATTTTGTCGAGTCTAACTACAGCAACAGGTTTATCTTCATTCCTCTTTGTGCTGCTTGGGAACAGATCAGCTGAGGTCTGTGCTGTAGTTTTTCAGAACTGGTTTTCTGGTCACTGTTAGAAGTCGCGCTCCCGCTCAGCTCTCTCGGGTTATTAACCCCTCCCCAGCTGCTCAGTTATCAGTCCTCTTCAGTCAGAACTATGTGATTCCTGAATCCATGGACAATTCTACAGACGAGCTCAGCTCCAGCTTTCACTCCACCTGCCAGACTGTATTGGACACTGTAGCTCCACTTAAATTCAGGCACACTAAAGCTAAATCTGAAGAGCAACAACAGCCTTTGGGGGGAAGTTTGGGCTGGTAAAGATGGTGCTGGGTGTCTCATTCAGGGACACACCTCATGAGTACGCTGATCAGCAGATCCGGGTGATGTCGTGGAAAATCCCCAGAACATAAAGTGCTGTTCTGTTAGATTCTACCACTTTCATTTAAAGTAAAGTACAGATACGTGAAATATGAACTTAAGTACAGGAACCAAGTGCTTTGGTACTTCCACCACTGACAGTGCCAGAGTTAAAGTCTGAAGTAAACGCGTCTGTAATTGTTCCTCCATTTTGTCGAGTCTAACTACAGCAACAGGTTTATCTTCATTCCTCTTTGTGCTGCTTGGGAACAGATCAGCTGAGGTCTGTGCTGTAGTTTTTCAGAACTGGTTTTCACATGAGATCAGACATGTTTCTACAGGAGCAGCTGTCAGACTCTGCAGGGTTTAGAAATGTACCACAATGAAAAGTGCAGGAAATTAAGAGCCATATACAGTATCTGGGTGTCGTCAGCATAACAGTGAAAAGGACAGTTATGCTTTCTAACAATGGAGCCAGCAGGGAGCAGACACAGGGAAAAAAGCAGAGGCCCAAGAACTGAGCCCTGAGGGACCCCACACAAGAGAGGAGCAGAAGAGGACTGGACATTTTGCTCTCTCTGCTAAGTAAAACCTAAACCATTCCAGAGCAGTGCCAACGACGTCAACCCATTGCACTCATCGACAAAACAATATGCTGTGATCCACTGTGTCAAAAGCAGCAGTTAGATACAACAGCACAAAGACCATGTAGTTCTCGGCATCTGTAGCTAGAAGGACGTCATTAAAAACCCTCAACAGTGACCACTCAGTACTGTGAATTTAGAGCCAGACTGGGAAACCTCAGGAGTGCTGTTTTCCTCTAGTAAATCTTGTAATTGGACAATTTGTACTAGAATGTTCGAGCGAATGGGAAGTTTGGAAATGGGCCTAAAATGTGACAGCACAGTGGGATCCAGTCGTGGCTTTTTAATCAGTGGCTGCACCGTAACATGATTACAGTTTTTTGGAAAGACACCAGAGGAGAGGCTGCTGTAAATAACAGCTACAACAAAAGGTCCCAGAGCGTTGGTAACCTCGCAGCTGACGAACCTTCAGCTGCGTTCACATAATGTCCCAATAAGTTATTTCACTAAATGCAAACATGTTCATTCCCATTAAGAATTTAAAGTAGAACCAACAAACACAGAATGATGATGGATTATAGCTTAAGATGAGACGGACTCATACGAATAAAGAAGGTGATGATGTCAAGATAAAGAATTTGAACTAGTACGAGAACGTTTCTCTGTGTGGTTTGACTGTTCATGTAAAATAGAAGCTGCTGTTGTTCTGTTTCGTGTTCACGTCCTGTTTTTACTTCTGTAGAAAATCAGCTTCAAACTAGGGTGAAAATCCAGTGTAAGTTACATACGTATATGTTCTTTGAATCCTGCCAAACCAGGTACTGATTGTTTGGTGTCCTGAGGCAAAGAAAGTGAGTCACACACACATACACAAAGAGAGAAGAGACTAAACAACATTATCAGTTACAGTTTCTCAAACTAACTTCTCTATTAGAGAGAGAGAACGAGAGCTGAAAACTCTGCCGTACATTTAGAATTAGAATTAATTAGAGACCGGTTTAAATGGTCCTTCAGATGTTAGTGGGAAAAAGGCCGCTGATAAAGGGGTTTATTACCATTATGACATGGTCTAGGCTGGGAGAAGTCGCTCTACGAGACCAACTGAACAATTCTTTCAAGAACTAGTGAAGTTTTCTGTCTAATCTGGCCCATCCTCCAAGGATTTGTGTGGAGGAAACAGGAAACAGTCAATTCACTAACAAATTTCATAAGCTGGTAGACAAAGTTTGAGCTGAGATAAGTTTTAGACAGGACAGCAAGTCTCCATCTGACTAAATTCATGTCAAGTCTACACGCACAAATGTTTTGGCTTATTGTGGGTCCTCCAGCGGTTTCACTTTGTCTAAAACTCCACGGTTCAGCTGTTGTTAAAAGGCTTAGTGTATGTTGAGAAAATACACACTGATTTCATATGGTCACATGATTAGTGACAAATAGCAGTCAGTAATCTTGCTGCAGTATTTTGGAGTAATTGGATGGACTTTTAGAGCTAATCTGCCAGATGCATCTTTCCAAGTGTGTCCAACTTATCGCACTGAAGACTAAGTCTGAAGACGAGTGTGGCTTCTCTGGAATTTCTGCCACACGGCTGCTGTGGGTCCAATTTTAAATCTGTGAGTTCACTTCAGTCCGTCACAGCACCGAGTCCACGGAGCAGCAGTAGGAATCGGGATTCTAACAGACATTTGTTAGAGACAAACAATGTTTTTCCCCTGTTCGTTCATTTTAACATAGAGAAGGTGGAAGCAGGAAAACTTGCTTAGAGCTGCTTCGATCCACAACACCTCCACCCTGTCTGTGAAAGTTCCTCCGTTGATGAGTCAAACTACACAAACAGGTTTTACGTTCGTTCCTCTTCGTGTCGCAGCCTGACTCGCCTGCTGTTACTTGTTACTGCTCAGGTGAAGTCTGTGCGGTGGTTCTTCTGGAACTGGTTCGTAAAGTTTCCACAGGACTTTAAACATGTTTCTACAGGAGCAGCTGTCAGACTCTGCAGAGGTTTGGATTCAGTGAAGGAAAGTGAAACATGTTTATATTTTAAAATAGATTTTATTCAAATCATATTCTTTCTTCTTCTACAGTTGAAGCTCTGTGATTGAAATCTAAACTGCACTGGGAGGAGGAGAGGATAAACTCTTCTTCATGAGATTTATTAATTTCCTGATAATCCAAACACCAATAAAAAAAAAGACTAACACAGCAACTACAAGGCCAACATGTCCTCGCATGTCTCCTCCACCATTTTTTCCTCTATATTTGTCTCCTCCATCCTTGTCTCCTCCGTCCTCAGTGTGTCCGGCTCCTCCACCTGTGAGCAGAGAATGAGATGTGAGGTGTGAGGTGTCAGGTAGGTGATGGATCCATTTCCAGACATGATCTACTGCACTTTGATCCCATCACTCATAGCAGCTGTTTGCTACAAAGTCTCATCAGCAACATCTTTAGGAAACACACACATCTGATCTGGGACGTTCACTGTCACACCGACAAGCAGGAAGCAGCTTCAACACACACACACACACACACATTTGTACCTCTATACTTTTGAGGACACTCATTGACATAATACAATCCCTAGCCCCTTACTCTTTCTAACCCTGACCCTAAAACACAATCTTGACCCTCAAAAATCCCTTTTTAGGGTCAAAATTAGTGAGGACTGGCCAAAATGTCCTCCCTCTGTTGATAAAAAGCAAAATTTGGTCCTCACTAAGTAGTATCTACAGAAACACACACACTCACCTGAGTCATCAACTGTCAGGGTGATGTTTCTTTTTGTGCGGTTTCCTCCTGTCAGTATCACATGACACTCATATGTTCCATTGTCATTACTCGTCACATTCCTAAGAATCAAAGACACCTCTCCGTCCTTCAGCTCCACACGGTTCTGATAAGACGGAAGCTGGTTTTCCGGATCAAACTGATGGTCTCGATATAAGAGAACATATTGTGGTCCCAGGTCAGCTCTGCTCCAATTCACAAATAAGATTGTTTTGGTGCTAAAATCTCGACATGGCAGAGTAACATTTTCTCCAGGTTTAGCCGTGATGTTGACTGCACCTGAAAGAGACAAACAAACAGAGCAGAGACGTCAGAGAGACAAAGTAAAACGGTGTCCTCACCACACACTCACTTACACGGGAGAAATTAAAATATATTTTTTCTATTTTACTTCATATGTTGTGGTGATGATGAGTCTCATTAGGAAAATATAAAGCAGAGTTTGTCCTTATGCAATTTAAGGGACTAACACAGACATGAGACAAATGTGTGACACTGTAGAAACATTTAATCTAATCACTTCCTGTCCTCTTACTAATCACTAATATAAATGTGAGAGTCTCCAACAGGAAATCAGAGCTGAGACACAGTTTCGATTGTGTCCATGTGCAGAAATGAGCAGGGACAAATATTTAGTCTGGAGGTTTCGCCTAAACTGACTGTAGAATAATAGGTGGCAGAAATGGACAGAGGACTAAGTTTTGGACTGACACCTGTCAAAATAATAGCCCTTTGTAATATGTAGACACAGTTTTGAACTAAAGTTATAATTCGGCCTCTTACTGACTTGTAAATATTTGAAAAACATATATACAAAACTTATATACAACATAAAACATTTATATCATCACAGAACTGTACGTGTCAAAAATTAATAAAAATAACAATTGTAATAGATTACATAATTTAGCTGTTAGTGAATAGAAATGTTCGTACAATGATCAAAATCAATAGTTTTATTAGATTTTTTTTAAGTACTGTAGACACTGCAGCTGTAAACATCTTTCAAAGTGAAGTGAAGGGAAGTAAAAACTGATCCAGTTAACAGACTCTGTTGGTGACAGTGGCTGGTTCTGGTTCACAGTAGCTGTGTCTGACAGGCTGTAACGTCCCTGTGGCCCGAGTGCACGACTCTAACCCCTGTCCTAGTTTAATGCGTCTTTTCCCCGTACTTACGGTACAGGTACTATGAACGGGGATTGTTCTACACAGACCAGTGTTATGGATTTTTATGATTTACGTAGTTAATAAGCAAATGACTTGATACATTGATGAAATATGACAAATAGAAGTCTTAACAGAACGAAGAACACAGGTAAAAAGTAATAAATGTGAAATATTTCTTTGCTGGTTATGATAATTCATGAATTGAAACATAAAAGTTTACGGTGAAACTCTTGGCTGAATGTTGTAATGTTTTCCTATTTAAAGTTAACAAATCGTTATACTGATACTTTTAGAAAATGAAAATATGCTGAAAAGGAAACAAAAACACACCATTTCATCCTGTTCTTATTGGGATAAAAACATTTACCTGAAACTTTCAGTGGATGATTGTTGGCAACAAGCCAAGTTTGAAGCTATTTTACTGAACGGTCATTTAATAAAGTAAATGAATTCTATTAACTACGCGGAATATTCAAATCGATAGCAACAATCCACTTTGGTGGTTCTTAGTACCGGTACCATAAGGACGGATAAAAGCGCAACAGAACCGAGCTCCTGTATGAAGGGGGTCCGTGCGCTGCAGGAAAAGCTGGACTCACCTGTTTGTGCAGACACCTGCTGAAAGACTAGGGGCCAAAACCAGAGGAGACGGTGGAGATCCATGTGCACAGGTGCAGGGCTGGACACATACTGACTCCAGCTTCACTTCAGCTTCCATGTTGGACTAAGGTCTCCTCCTACAACGAAGAACCTCGAACTCCTCAGCGACTAGACCGAAAACCGCCTGAGATCTGATCTCTCCTCACTCTGCCCGACAGTTATAGGCGCGGGGAGGAACATCGCCACGGAAACTCCCACTGACAAAATCCTGGGCGCGACAGAGTCTCACACTGGGTCGAGGACGATCGGGCAAATCACAGGCGCTGACTCCTGCTGACACATTCCTGGGCGTGGGGATGATCGGGCTGCTCCTCCGACACATGCCCAGAACCTGCTTCCGTCGACCGAGCGACCGTCCTTCAGACTTTCACAGAGCAGCCCGCCGCAGTGGAAACGCAGGGCGCGAGGACGAGACGCGATCGTGGGCGAAGGGATCCACAGGCGGAGCTGTGCTGTTCCTCGTCCGTCCTGTAGGCGTCGTGGTTCGCCGACCATCACTGCGTCCGGCTCGTGTCTGATTTTAGCGAAGGCTTTTCTAGACGCTTAAAATCGGGACTGGAAAAGTCTGAGGAATCGGATCCTTCTTTGTTTTTTCTCGTTTATCAAGATTTGACTTTTGACTTCAACAGCCTGTGGAGGGTTTTAGTATTTAAACTCTAACAATTTAATTAACAGAAACAAAACTACATTTTCATTTAAACAATATACGTTAAAAATATATATATAACTTTTTTTTCTTTGTTACTCAAGCACTTTTTGGCCATCACAGGTTAATGGATTTTTAAGCAACAAAAACGTCTTCGTTTGACCTCAAAAGCCTGAAAACCGCCCCTGAGGTTTTACCCGCATTAATTTCAGGTACAAATGAGGAGACTGTTTTCGTGACTTAATGACCCAACAAACGAGAAGCCAGAAATCCATTACAAAGTCCATAAATGTCTAAAATCCATTGATTTATACGTCCCATTAAAGGTAGATTAATTGCACCTCTATTACAGAGTAAGTTCCTGGACTTAAAAATAAAACATTTATATTGAATCACATGCTCAGTGTCATGTAATAAACACTTTTTTCTGCTGTACATCAGCATCATCAACTTTGTTTACTAATTATCTTAAAACATTGCAAATGCTGCTGCTGACTATCATATCATTTGTATGCTGACGATACTATTATTTACTCCGTCAGTTCATCCTCGACCACTGCACTGTCCTCCCTGCAGGCCAGTTTTAATGGCATCAACGTGCTTTTCTTGATCTTCATTCAGTTTCAAACACAAATGAAACAAAATGCCTGTTGTTTAACAGAAGTTTGCCACAGCCTCAATTTCCCTTAAAACCTCCTCCCTGGACGGCTCTGACATTGATTTTGGTAACTGTGATAAGTTTCTGGGCTTCTGGCTTGACAGTACATGTTAATTTGAAACACATTAAAATGTTCTGCTTTTAATGGTAAAATCAAGAAGAGGCTCTTTAGTAATAAATCCTTATTTGTTCACTCTGGAAAATATCTTCTGGTTAAACTGACAGTTTAAATGTCAGTCTCAAACCCCCCCTACATAAGCTCTGCCGTCCGCTTTGTATCAGGGGCTTCATTCAATACTCACCACTGGTGAATTGGCCTCCACTTAACTCCCACAGACAGTCACACTGGTTTCTGCTTATGTATAAAACCGTCTTTGGAAAAACTCTTACAAACTCACGCTCACTTCTCAAGATTCAGCTGGAGTCATTGTGAAGGTTTGAATTAGTTGCATTTGTCCATATGTTTTTTTCTGTAAGTCTCTTGTTTTAAATCTGTTTTGTATTTGTCCCACGTGCTGCCTCTCGGCCAGGTCGTTACTGAAAATGAAAATTGGCTAATTAACACACATCCTTGAATAAAGAAATTAAATTAAATTAAATTAAATTAAATTCACCAATAAGGAACCGAGTCAGCTGAGGTCTGTGCTGTGGTTCCTCTGGAACTGGTTCGTAAAGTTTCCACAGGACATTAAACATGTTTCTATAGGAGCAGCTGTCAGACTCTGCAGAGGTTTAGATTCTGTGGAGGTTTTTATAATGTAAACTCTGTAACAGAAACAAACTTAACTTATTATTTAATTCTTTATTTAATAGATTTTTGTTAAACAATTTAAGAACTTTTCGGCTTTTGTGTTGGTGTCTGTGCACTGGAAGACACCCAGCTCCAAAGCCGGGGACAACTGAAGACAGGGACAGAGAGAGGGAGACAAAGAGGGACAAAGAAGACACAGAGTTAATGTCATACAGTCGAGACATTTAAATGTGGGCTGAGAGGAGGAAAGTGTCTCAGTCCATCAGGGGTTGGTCCCCCAGCAGTGGAAGCCTATAGCAGCAGGACTAGAACTAACTATAAAGTTTTGAGCCTAGTCTTAAAAGTAGAGAGGGTGTCTGCTTCCCGAATCTGGACTGGGAGCTGGTTCCACAGGAGAGGAGCTTGACAGCTAAAGGCTCTGCCTCCCATTCTGGAGACCACAAGTAGGCCTGCATTCTGAGACCGAAGTGGTCCGTTAGGATGATATGGTACTAGGAGATCTTTTAGGTAGGATGGAGCTTGACTGTTTAGAGGTAAGAAGAAGGGTTTGAAATTCTACTCTACATTTAATGGGAAGCCAATATCATGGACTCTAAATCCTGACTGAAAGTCTTCAGACAGGTTGGTTCTGTGCAGGTGTCTCAAAATTGCTTTGCAATTACTTTTATTATTAGTATTTTAGAAAAAGGGCGAGATTGGAAATTGGTCTGTAATAAAAGATTCAATATAATCTCTTTAGATTATATGAACAGATAACAACCCTCATTCATACTGTTACTCGTGACACTCCTACTAACCACTCTGCTGCTCCCAGTCTCTCTGAAACACAAGAAATAGACCGTTTTCACAAAAAACTGAAGTATGTAGCAAACGTGTAACCCTCCGCTTTAGGCTTTACAAGGCAGTGACATGGTAATCACGGATTGCAGGAGTATATTCAACTTCTCTGATAAGGAAAATTACTGTATTTATATAGTTGCATTTGGCCAGGTTGCTATATTTTAACAACATGTCTTTACTTAAATTAAAAAACTACGATTCTTTTACAATTTAATGACCCTGATTATGACTGCTTTAATGACATATCTCTCTCTCTCTCTCCTGCTCGCAGATTGAATATCAGACAAGGAAGTTTAACATTTTGTTATGTGCTACCTTAAACATGTAAATGTAATTACTGTTATAAGCAAGTTTAAAGATTGCCAGCTTTAAGCTACAGGCCAAGTGTGTTAGCTTTACATTACAGCCAACAAAACAGACTGAAAATGAAATTCTGCCATAACAGCCACTGATATTATATTGCAGCGAACATTTTACATCATTTCTGTTAATCCTTTTAACCTGGGAAAGTTAGAAAATCGAATTCTCCGCACCCTGAAACTTGGCCGTTTGTCTTGCCTTTATTTTAAAGTTTTGGATTTTTTGGAAAGGAGTGAAAGGAGGACAAGTGTTTCTGTTTTTGCATCGAACATGAACATCCAGGTGTGCAACAAAAGCTCCAGTTCTGCCACTGTTCCAATGTGATGACTTACTAAGGAGGTAAAGCTGCCTGTTTTCTGCTGTTTTAGGTTTAAGAAAGTGGAAGTATAAAAAAAGGTCTTTACTTCATCTATTTATTGTTCCCATCTCCTGCTTTTGCAGTTGGTCAGTTGTGAACTCTAAATCCACACTGCCTGCAGATTTGTGATTGAAATCTGTGATCAGCACAGTGCTGAGCCCAGGATAACATAACATGTGGTTCTAATCAAATGGTAAACATTGTAGAAGGGTTTAGCCTATATAAAATGCAACGTAAAAAATACATTTGATGGCAAAGCCGTGAAGCTTCCTACTAAAATCTGATGTATGTGGATGAATAAAGGCCTCAGATCTGAGTATTAATAAAAACCTGATGGTTTGTCTGCGTGATAAAGACAAACGTAACGAGCTGTTTGACACCAAGCGCTGCAGAGAGAACAACCCACCGACACGTTGAAAGAAGAAGGAAGTGTGATGAACCTCTGCGGTTGTGAGCAAACGTGTCGGTCTCATGTCACCGAGTGGAACAATGGAGCAAACGTCTCTTCACTGGCTGCTCTGTAAGTACTTTATAATCTGTACAACCTCTGATATTTACATTCACACTTTGTCATTAGAGTTGTGGTTAGGTACATGATGCTATACAAATAAAAATGTGATCATCTTGTGATAAAATTAATCAAATGATGATTGATTAATCTTGTGATGGAAAAAGTAGGTATTAGCTTTTAATATTTAATGTATAGGTCTTCATCCTTTTCTCAAATTACTGCCACTTTTAAAATTATGTTGGATTTTGGCTTATACTGCAGGTCAGTCCATCTAATGTGATATACCGGATGTGAGAGAACCACATGGTTAAAATGCACATATTACGTACATCTGTGGGACAATGTGACTATAAGTTACAACTGAATTATAAAATCAATAAAAAATTAAAAGAACATCTAATCAATGTAGATTATATTCTTTGTTTAACAGCATATTTGCTGATTAAACAAACATATTCATTGTCCTGATGCTCTAAGTTCAAACTGACAGTAAAAAATGCGTGTGTTTGTGTGTGTGCGTGTATCCATATACATATATATGTATTACACAATATTACTATAATTACAGTTAGGCAGTCATGTATGTGTTTCGTACTTTTCTTAGCTGTAACTCACAAAACTTTTTTCTTTAGATTTTATCCTTCTGCTGTGCCGCAAAACAAACCAAGGTTAGTAAAATTTTCATTTTGAAATCTAAAGCAGTTATAAGGTTAGTGCCAGAAATTTATACCTAAAGTTTAGTTTCAGAATCAGAATCAGAAATACTAAAATAGTATTAATGCTGTGATTAATAAATAATGCTGTGTAAAGGTACAGCATTTTTTATTTAATATTTCCTTGATATCTCTGTTTTCCTGACATTAACCAATCTCACATGCAGCAATGTGAGAGGAGAGCTAATGCCAACTGAATTGCTAACCCAGATGGACAGCAAATCATTATCTACTGCAGTGAACTAACAACTCCATTTCAAATAGCTACTTTCCTAGTCTGCACTTGGTTCCAACTTAAAGACAAGCCTTAAATTCATTTCCACGATAGAAAAACTGTACTAGGGTCGTGTAAGAAGCCAGACTATAATTGTTGTGAGCATGTTTCCCTGATTCTCTCTAATTGAGATTCATAACCCAGAGTCGCCCTTATCCTGAGACACAACTCCTAGTGCCAAGATGTCGTAGCTGTGTTTCAAATACAGTTAATTGTCCACAGCTCGTCTGACTGTGAGTCCCAGCAGCTCACAGTTTTTTGAGTGGACATCTGTGTCTCTGAGCTGTGAGGACGACGACAGCTCTGCTGGATGGACACTGAGGAGGAACATAAGCACAG
Source organism: Channa striata (assembly GCA_033026295.1). Taxonomy (NCBI): domain Eukaryota; kingdom Metazoa; phylum Chordata; class Actinopteri; order Anabantiformes; family Channidae; genus Channa; species Channa striata. The sequence goes on from CM065168.1 coordinate 45,005,665, forward strand.
AAACCAAGAGTGAGTGTGGAGCTGACTGGGGAGAAAAAGTCTGGTTCTTCCTGTTACATCAGTCCCATCCTCCCATGGAACAGTGGAGTTTACTGGTGTGAGTCCAGACGTGGATCAACCAGTAACATCATCAGCATCACTGTTGTACCTGGTAAGATCAGACTGTGGAGTTAGTGTTGATGAGTCTGTGTGGAAATGGATGAAATGCTGTAGTTTGTCTCTGTGTTGAGGTGGAGCAGTGATCCTGCAGAGTCCTGTCCTCCCTGTGATGGAGGGACATGATGTCAGTCTTCAGTGTAAGACAGAGGACTCCTCCGAGCTCCCGGCTGATTTCTATAAAGATGGCTCCCTCATCGGGACTGAGCCTACAGGTCACATGACCATCCACCATGTTACCAAGTCTGATGAAGGCGTCTACATGTGTCACATCAGCAGTCGTGGAGAGTCTCCACCCGGCTGGATCTACGTCACAGCTCAGGAGTCTTCAGCAGGTTTCTGGACTAGATTTCTAATCATTTATTTTATATTTTGAGAATAGTTTTGCAGTAAGACAACTAGTGCTAAACTGAACCGTGTTGGAACAAGCAGGACAGGACATGTTCAGTTTCATGTTTTAATTACTTTTGTGTCTTTTTAGAAAAACCTCCACTGTGCCCCACTCCCTCTCTTCCTCTATCTGTACCTTTATCTGTGTTGGTGCCTGTTCCCTTTGCCTCTGGTCTGCTTCTGCTGCTGTTATTGGTTGTTCTGATGAGACATTATTTTCTTAAGCAACCTAAAGGTAAGAAGGAATATCATATTTGGAAATACACTAATGTTCTACAGCTTTCAAGTTTATTAAATAGTAAATTACACTGTTATTCATTACAGTCAATGAAGAAGTTGAAGAAGGTGATACATATGCCAAAGTCAAAATATTACATAACCAACAACGACCAGTCAGACGGACCAGAGGTAATGTGTGTGTATGTGTGTGTGGTTGTGAGGGTGTTGGGGTTTTAGTTGTTATATTTTTGTATTTTTTTGTTTTGAGCCTAGTCTTAAAAGTAGAGAGGGTGCCTGCTTCCCGAATCTGGACTGGGAGCTGGTTCCACAGGAGAGGAGCTTGATAGCTAAAGGCTCTGCCTCCCATTCTACATTTGAAAATTTGGAAAATCTAAGTTTCTGCCTTTGAGTTAATATTGTCATTACCTTAAGAGTCTGAGCTGAGTGTTACAGTCTGAGTATAGGAGTTAATATTGTTAAATCTTTTTAATGGGTTTAATTATAAGTCTGTCTTTGAGTTAATATTATCATCTCCTCAAGTGTTGTTCTGAGTATTATAGTATCATTATTTTGAGTGATATTATAAAACTGTTTTAGAAGCTCATGTGTTAATAAACCTTCTATTTCAGAGGGGCAACAGTATCGAGTTTTGTAGGTACTGAGGAAGCAGAATTACTAACTTGTACAGGAGTAAAGTTAAGGTGGATACTCTCTGTTGTATTGGCACATGGTGAAGTGTGTAGAAAAACAAGTGACACCAATGTGCTTACTGCAGAAGGAGGTTGATGCATTTGAAACTACAGAAACTTCTTCCTGTTGATTCCAGAAAACGACTTATTCTGTTCAGGTTTCTCATGAGTGTGGTCTTCTGTGGCTAATGTGTTTGTTAGGTATGTTGTGGGCATTTGTTAAAGACAACAGAGGTGAGAAGCTCTGTCGTCTTGTTTCCTGTTTCTCACTAACACCTTCTATATGTACACTTGGTCTTTGCTGTTGCACAGCTGAGGTGTGAAGAGGTGTCTGGTACCAGACCAAACACAGAACCAACCTTGATGATTCTCAGCCTTAAAGTTGTCCAAAGGACAGTTAATGCCAGCTGCAGCCTTTCTGTGTGAAGTTTACATGTTCTCCTCGTACTTGTGTGGGTTCTCTGCATGTACGATTGTTTCCCCTGATAGTCCAAAGACCTGATAGGATATAAAAATCAATCTAACATATAAATTTATTATTTGAACAGCCCCTGGAAAGGAAAAAAAGCCATTAGGCCCAGGAATTAGCTAAGAGAACATGGCGACTGTGTGCTAGCGAGGTTAAGTCGATCCACAGATCCCGTGGACTAGTGATGTGTCGTGGTATCTTGTGTATCATAATTTGTCAGCTGAAGCAAACCATGTCATCTTCAGGATATGGTGTTTGAGAACCGCGGCCCTTTTTCAACGCTTACAAGAGGACTACAGCATCACGTGGTGTGAGATAAACGAAGTGACTCAAAATGATTCGTCAGTCAAAAGACTCGAAATTCCCATCTCTACCGTGAACCAGATACTACAGAAAATACTGACGGGAGGTTAAAAAGCTGATGTTTAATGTCTAGGACATAATAGAGAAAGGGAAAAATATTAAATGAGACAACGACAGCATAAGCAGTTAAACACAATGGATGGAAGGCAAAGGTATATGGGAATTACTTTTTCCAATTGTTATTAAATTTACATTAACAGCTGGTTCTTCAGTGTCATTACGTCTTTGCAAAATAGACCCAATAAGAAAATATAATGAAGAGCCCCCGTCAAAGCCCAAACCATGAAATCCTGAGTTTGTCATTTCAGTTTTCTTTATGTACCACTTTGATGAAATGTCACAGTCTCATTGCTCTGCACAAACAAGGCAATTGAAAACCAACTGACAACAAATCAATTCCAATGCTGTGTTCTAGAAATTACACATTTATTTAAAAAGTAATTTGCTGCAACAAAAGTGTAAGTGCAAGCAGATTACAGGTTGTTTGTCGTAAGGATGGAACTGCTGAATATTAACATATATGTTTGCAGAAAATGAAATAGAGACGTGCATTTTGTCAGACTGTCATGCAGGAAACCAGAGCCACAATGCCGCAGTCACATCCAAAAACCGAGATGAGGCTTTGATATTTTGGTAGAGAATTGATTGATTGTCACTGAGCATTTTATTAACATATTCAACATCAACATTTTTGAAACATTTCGTCATTACATTAATATAAAATGTAATTCCATCCAGCATTGCCTTGGGAGACAGAGTTGGGTAATGCAAGTGTTGCTTATTCTCTTAATGATTGGTGGAACTCAGGTCTTTTTTAGATATAACTTTAATATGAAAGCATATTTTTTAATTCGACTTAATATTTGAACCATGTGTGTTTGTTCTCAGAGCTTCCAGCAGAGTCAGAGGTCATCTACTCTTCACTGAGGTAGACCTTCACACGATCACACGAGTAAAATCCTTTGTCTGTAACTGGTTCATATAATTAATCAGAACGTAGAACTTTTCTTTAATTACTCAAAAGTTTTTTAATTTTTTTTTAAACCAAGAAACTCTGAAATGTAAAACTAAATGTAAACATTAATAAATTAATAATAATTGATAAAAGGATTAACAAATACTGTATATTCAGCAACATCATATATTTTTTATAACTATGCTCTAAATATTTTTATATTTTTAACATTTCAGTGTTTTAGTATATTAAAAAATAAACAATATGTCTTATCCGTGCAGAATCAATAAACTCTGTTCTCGTGTCTTGCTTGTGTCCTGTGGTTCTGTGGGTTTCACTCAGTTGTCAGTTGGAAACTTCGACTTGTTCCTTTTTCCTTGTGGTTGACACAGTCACACTCTGTCAGTGCAGGTATCATGGAACAAACATACAAAACCAAAAACCGCAGACTATAAACAGACTGAACTGTTACTGGTGGAGAATTTAGTTAGTTTCTCCAGGTTTGGACTCTGTACGTGTGTTAAAGTTCACAATCTGGACCATGTCTGTCTATCACAGTATGATTTAGTAGAAAACTATAAACTTTCAAAAGTTCCTGGAGTTTGGTTTGAGTCATGAAGCCTCATCTTCATCACTAATAAGGGAACATGCAGACCTACATTCTGGAGCATTCTTAATGAGGAGATGCAATCAGTTTTTCTTCTCGATAAAAATAACACACATGTCAAGAGAAAAAGAGAATAGAAGCCACTTAGAGCATTTTCTTCGTCTCTTGAGTTAAATTCTGATCTATACGGTAGTAGCAGTAGGGACAGTGTTTGCCTATGGCTCTCGTGAAACACAGTCCTCCTGAACTGTCGAAATAAATAAATAAAGTTTAAGCAAAAAACTAAAAGAGAGAAGACTTATTAAAATGTTAATTCCTGCTACTGAGCTGCTCTTTGGTGGCATCTGCTGTTTCACAGTGAAGGTTCATGCTGTCTCTGTTTTCCTGGACGCAGTATTTCAGATGCCCTTGAGTGTGCATTGACATTTCTAAGCTCTGCAGCCTCAAAATAAAGAAATCACAGGCTCCATTGAAAAATGCAAGTAACTCAAACAGCACAGCAGCAGAAGCTCCCCGTGTGCCAGACCAAACGTTTGAACATTTCATAATTCATCTTTGGTCAAAATTACCATCAAAAGCTCTTTTTTTGCTGGCTTTGAGATAAATGCTAACATAGTTACTAACCCTTAACATTCCATTAACAACATTCTTAATGGTTAGTATTTGTTATTTTTATGGAGGAGCTGCACTGGACAGAACAGAGAGTGATGATTCTGAGCCTCGCGTTAGTTTAAGTTGCTCTGAAGGTGCCGACAACATCAGTGACGAAACACCTTAGTAACACACAACAACACAACTCCTCATTGTCAATGTTTGCTCACTTTGATACACGAACACACAAAGTTAAAAACTTCCCCACGAGAAAATAACCCTTTTTGCCTCTAGTTGTTTTTGTATGTATGTTTGTACATGTTGTTTTGTTGTGTACATTTGTATGTATTGAGTGGACTCAAATGATTATAAAGTTGCTTTGAAATATTTGGTAAACACCACAAAGAAAGAAGGAAATTAAATGATTTTTTTTTTTAATAATAATAATGGGAAAAATATTTATTAGATCTGTTGTCCATGGTGCATTTGGAAATGGCCAAACCCACAGAACTAAATGAACACAACTATGCCAACAACTATTAGCTCAACACATGCTCTTGAGAATGATGCCATCACCTGTAGTAGAGAAATGTGATGTATCCAAATCCCAAATTCTCGAGGCCATTTACACACTGAAAAAAGATTCATCAAACAAGATAGTCAGTTAGAAACTCTTACAAAGACAATGAATGAAAAACTAAGCTGTCATCGCCTGGATAAAAGAAGCCATGGAAAGCTTTAAAGCTAAAGCCGATATCAAGAAAGTGACTTAAGAACCCTAAAAAAACTGTCGAGGATTTGCAAGAAACAGTAAAGGAACATGACAGTTATAAATGACAGAGGAATCACGGATAAAAGGTGCGGATGAGAAGCCAGGGGAAAACATAAGAGCAACGAGTGGGATCGAGAAACTACAGAGTTTGAGGATCCTGCAAGAAAACAAAGTTCAAGCTAAACACAGTTACTCATACAGTAGTTCAATGATTTTGTCAATTACAAGAACTGCATTTTTTTTCTGGTTTCATTTGTATGAGAGGACATGCAAAAGGACTTCATGCATATTCATACAAGAAACTCATGTGAAGATGACACCACCTTCTGGCAAATCCAATGGTCAGGCAAAAGAATTTTTAACCATATGACTTATGGTTTAACCACAGAACAACAAGTGTTGCAATTTCTTTTAAGAACTTTTGTGGGACAGTTGTTACATTCAAAGGAGATAATCTTGGTCATGTGATTATTCGCAGTTTTTAATATAGAGGGTCCCAACCAGAATCCGTTTTCTTGAGTTAAAGCAAACAACAAAAAATCTCTGGTGCGTCTCCATGATCTTGTTCGGACTTTCACAATCTCCAGCCCTTAATACTGTTTGTGAGTCTGTTGACAGTTTCAGGTTTTTGTTTCTCTGCCTTAGTGTTAATAGTGTTATGTGAGTTAATATTGTCATACCTTTGTGAGAGAGTTTTGTTAGAGCTGCAGGTCTGTGATGAGTATTATAGGATCAGTTTTCATGTGATAATTAATAACTCTATCATAGGAGAGTAGTAGTTCATGTGTTAATAAACCTGTTGCACTCTTGGCACGTCTCAGCTTCTGCTTTTGGGTCCTCTACTGTAGTAACAGTGTCCAGTCTCGCTAACCTTTACAAACGCTGCATATGTTACAAGCCGCACACATTCACCACTTTTCTTTTTTATCTAGCTACTTTATCGATGTTTTGTAGCCCGTCACCAACAACGATGAATCCTAATCCTCATTACGGTATGAGTCAGTGAACAGAAATATAGAGTTGATGTTAAAATGTGTCCGTTTTTTGTTATTTCTGCTGAGACAGTGTGTTAAATTGATGGACTTGCAAGTGCTTCTTGAAGACATTTCTGCTTTTATCAGTTCTGATGAAGCCTGTTAAGGTGAGACATAAAATTGAAAAAAAAAACACAAGCGTGTTGTTATACTAAATAAAACTATCATTTAGTCAAACATATTAAAATAATATTTTAAATTACATTGATTTAGATTCTGAACATATTTATAATGTGCTATATTTTTATTATTAATACCTATTGATGTTTTAAGTATATTTCACACTGTTTTGCTAAATGTAATTACACGAAAATGCAGAAAACGTATACATTAAATGTTTTCTGTTTGTGCATATTTATCTTTTTTTCTTTAGCTTGTGAAACAGTTTTGTTATTAGTGTCTTTCTGTATAAATCTGCTGCTGTTGTGTTTTTTCAGATCAGCCCAATCAGCTGTGTGGTGTCTTTGAAGTGAAGACACTTCTGTTAGGGACAGTCTCAAGTCCTCACTCCTCCCTACATCAAACCTCAGTCCTTGTCCTCAGAGCATATAAGACATTTCACATTAATTACAGGAACTTCCAGGCCTGTGCTCATGAAACAGTCACAGATGCTAAAGAAAACTGAAAAATAGCTCTAGTTGGTTATCAGCTGGTGTCCCTTGGTATCGTGGTTTGATAGTACAGTCTGCCAGGCCTAAATGTCCTAAATGTCTCAACTCAGCCACGGACAAACCGGTGTATTGTGTTTATCCTGCTGAGGAACAGTTTTGAGGCTCTAGTTTGACCTCATGCTGCACTTTCTGCAGCAGCCGTGGACACGCTGCACACGTCTGTCAGTCCTGATGAATGAGTTGACTAAAGCTGCGTATCTGAACGGACAGAAACAAGACTGAAGGACTGGCTTTAACTGAAAAATCAGCTTATTGGTGTCTGTAATATAATCTCATCGGTTTGCAGATGTTCAACTAAACAATCCTAAAAAACGCACAAAGAGACGATCTTTATAAGAATCTGTTTTTTTTTAAAACTGAACTGTGTTATTGTATTACATAAAGTAACGTGATCTAATGTGCTCAAAGAGACAAATCTGACTTGTTAAATAAGACCCCTAACGGTTTTTGTTTTATAATAAACTGAAGTCACGTCCCTGCTGACAAACCCAGACACCCACCAACAGGAGGCAGGATGAAGTCTCTTCAGTGGCTGATCTGTGAGTAAAACATAATATCCTCTGAATCACAACATGTGCTAGTTATTATCAGACCCTGATTTTAAAAAAGTAGTAGCAGACTGGAGAAGAGCAATAAATGACCCCTGTGACCTGAAGGACCATGTGTCGCTTTACAGCCGTTCACAATCTTTGCCTGTTTTAGTTTTCTAAAGCTACTGCACATTTCATGTGTGAGTGTACAGTATGTTGCTGAAACTTTCATTCGCCACTGCCTAAATATACTGACTGATTTTCTGTTTATTACTCCTCCAAGTTCAGTTTCGGTCAAATGGAAAGTTTTGTACATTTTTTGTTTTTGCACATGATCGACAAAATTCTTCTACTTTAACCGCAAGACAGTCATGACATGGAAAAAACAGCTTTGGTTTAAATAATATCAACTCCCAGTGGACACAGGAAACATTTATACTCTGATATGTGCACGTGGCTTTCACTATTTATTATTTATTAATTAGCTACTCTTCTATAAAGAACAGATAAAAACTGAATTGAATATCCAGATGCAGTATTACTGTATAATACTGCTGATTTAAGATGTAACAAAGGACTTTTATACATTTTTACTTTAAATACTTAATTGAAAACGTTCTTTTAATGCAGCACATAGTGTGTGTGAGTAGATCAAAGCACATTGTAAATGTTGTGGACATCCAGCAGGAGGCAGGAGAGGAGCTTCAGTCTGTCCAACAACAGAGGACAGTTTCAGTCTCACCCTGCTTATCTTTCTGAATCGAGCTAAATGGACTAAAGACTTTGTGTTTTACTGTGTCACCACCTGGTCATTACTGACACACTGGGACCAGAGTTCACCACAGACAAGACAAACTCCTGCTGTCTGCACATCAAGTAGAACCTCAGTGTGGAGACTTGGGTTATTTCACTACGTGTCCAACATGTCCCACATGACACTTATATGTTCCAGTGCCTTTGATGGTGACGTTATTTTCAATCACAGAAGCGTCTCACCTTCACTCGACCGTAAAAAGGTGGATGCTGGTAGTTTTCATATGTCCGATCACCTCTGAAGAAGAAGACGTGATGTTCTGATTCCAGGTCAGGTCTGAGGCAGACTACTAACACAATGTCTGCACCTCTGGGACGTGACACAGACGAAGGACGTCTTGGCCAGGTTGGACGGTTTTCACTTGTGGATCAGAATTAAAACAGTAAAAAGCAAAAATCAGCATGATAGTTCTTTAGAATTAAGTTAGAAATATTTCCACTTTGATCATTTACCATTTGAAACCTCCATGTGAAACATTTGATCTAAAATAACATGTTTGGATGGATGTAGTTAGATTCTAGTTAAGCTGAGACAGAGTTTTCTGTCATTTCTGTCTTTCAGAAATGAAGCAGGGACACATGTTTAGTCTGGAGGTTTCGTTTAAACTGAGTGTAGAATAACAGGCAGCAGAAACGGACACGGACTAAGTTTTAGACTGATCCAGGAAATACCTGTCAAAATAAAAGCCCTTTATCACAGTCATGTAGACCTATTTTTTAAATAATAGATATTAGTCCTGTTTGCTCAGAAAAGACAAAGTAGATTGAGAGCTGGACAAAGTCATTGTGCTGTTTGACCTGACTAATTTGCATCGGCATAAATCTGTTTTACTGTTTTTTTGTCTAATGTGTTTTTGTGTTCTGTGTGTGTGTTTCATTGTCGTGTTTTTGTGTTTTGTGTTGTTGTTTTTGCTACATTCAGAGATAATGACACTTCCTGTTCATTAATATACACTGTCCCTATGAAATAAAAAAAAATCTAGACATGTAAATGATTTTTTTTATTGAGAAAACTGCTTCTTATTATGTCTAAGTGTCCCAATTTCCAAATCCTTTACATGGGTTTTTGGACGTTCACTGGTGTGTGAGTGTAGATCAGGTTGCAAAAATCCATCTACTGCAAATAGTCACAAACATCCAGCAGGTGGAGAAACAGGAGCAACAACAGATGATTTCCTATGTAAAAGCTTAATATTTAAGGAAAACAATGTCGAAATGAGCTTGAAAGAAAACAAATCTACAAACTGCAGGTTTACAGCAGGTTTAGAGAGAGAACAAGAATCAAACAAGTTTGAAGAAATCAAACACTGAGTGTCCTGCACCATGTTTGTTCATGGTTTCACTTCTTCTCTGCACATGAACAAGATGATGAACATTCAGCTCAGTCACAAAATGTTCTTTTACTAACACATGTTTAAACATGTTGAGTTACTGAGTCATGAACTTGGCTTTTTGTCAGGTTTCCAATAGAAATGTGTGTCTGTCCATTAAAAGACGGGCGTCCTTCAACAGGGATGATGACTTGCAGGGTGAATGAGGACTGAAGAGAGCTCAGGAATCCTAGATTTAAACGCACCTGAAGATTCAAGTTAACAACATGTGTCTTTTCAGACCTGCTGTAGTTCAACTGTGTAAAATCTTCTTCAGACTTTCTTTTTGGTTTCTGAAAATCATAACACCAACTAATCCAAGAACAGCAATGATCACTATAGCAACCACCAGTCCAACATATACATCCTTCTTTTCTCCGGCTCTGTCTCCTCCATCCTCAGTGTGTCCAGCTCCTCCACCTGTGCCTAACTGTATCACCACAGATCATATCAAATCCTACATTCTAACAGACTCACTCTATGATACAAACAATGGAGGCTTATATTTGTAACTACACAGTTTTCATTGATTTACTTTTTAATCCGCGCACATTATGGTTGATTTATTGTAAATATAAAACCCTGAGTCTCTGATCAAAAGAGCAGCTTTGACTTTTTCCTCCATCCACCAGACAGAAAGTCCAGCAGGGCCCCCTGGCAGACAAAACCCACAGACGTCATCAGCTGTGGCTGCAGGGTCAGTCACATATTGACAGCGAAGTGTGTTCCATGTACATTTGATATTTCTGCTCTGTTTGTATGGAAGTGATTGGTCATTGTTCACTTTGCTCATACATTCATTCATATTCACAAACACACACACACACACACACACACACACCAAATGAGGCTGAGTTGGAACAGAACATCTCCATTGCGTTGCTTCTCAACGTCCAGACAGTGAATCTAAACCCAGGATTTCCGGAGACAGTAACATGTCCAGGCTTTAAAAAGGACAAAGCAACAAAACAGAACCAGAGAACAAGTGAATGCTGCAGTCGTGAAGTCATGGCGGGTGTGAGTATAAGAAGTGTTAACCGGGGCCATGAAAATTTGGAAAAGGTGATTATTCCTACGTTAACCCAAACTTCATCGTCACTGACTCCTTGGACCCAACATTTACAGGCAATACTTCCTGCTGATAAAACAGAATGGACTCGACTAATCCTGGTACTGTTCACGTCACCAGGGCCTGAAGTTTCAACCACCTTCTGTCCAAACTGTGGCTCATTTATAAACTTTTCTCCATCTTATTTTTTTCATGTTTCAGGGTTTGTGGGAGAGTTTATCGATTCAAAATGACAGACTTTGCTTTTTTAATCCAACCACATTTTGGTGGTTTAAACACAGATCAACAGTCAGACGTGTCAGTTTATAACCACCTCCATGTCACTTCCTCTAAACCAGCCTACCCATCATCTACAGGAAGTTACAGCTTTTTTCCAACCAACCTGTCATCGCATTCACTAAATAAACATTTTATGAAGGGTCATTAAGTAATCGATCACTTTATGACAAATCTCTGATTCAAAGTGATTTAACATGAATTTAAAAGCCCTAAAACTCCCTTCATCCACCAGGATTAGTTTGAGCGACACTGATTGGCACAATTCATGTCCTTATAGACAAAGTAAGAGTTTTTCAACTGCCACAGGACAGGAAACCACAGCAGTGACAGCCACAATGCAGCAAGGAGGGTCTTTTACCCAACGTGACTATGAACTGATTAAAGTGTAGATGTAATAAAAGAGACAATCAGGATGGAGGAAACGTCTCTACTGTGGCTGTTGTGTAAGTTGCTCAGGTGTTTTGCATCACTTTCATGTCGGTTCGTTTTGTATCTAACCAGGTTTCAATTTCAAGAAAGTTCCTTGAACAGTAAAGTTATTTCAGAGAAAATCTTTCTAGGACTGTTTAGGTCTTTGTCAGAGAACACCACTGTAGGAGCAGGCGTTCTTAATAAAGGTCATTGGACATGGATATTCAAAAACAAAGGCTTATCTCCAACATTGTTAGGATTATACGGTGTCATGAAAATGCTTCCTGTAGCCTGGATTAGTGACATGTGCAGTGCTGCCATTTTTCTCTCATGGAGGTTCGAACCTTGAAGAAAGGCCGATGGGTTCTCAAGCTAAGTTTGGTCTTAGGTCAGGTTTTCTGTTACTAGCCAGCTGGACACTTCACAGAAATTCAGAATTTTAAAGTAAAGGCAGACAAAATGTTCTGAGGGCACGATGGGACTATTTGTTTTTCACCCAACCTGACTTTCCTTTCTCATTAGTTGTGATGTCACATTGGCACTGCGCCACAAACCAAGGTAAGCAAACGTCGTCCCTTACAATTAGAACCAAGAGTGACAGTTTCCAGAGAACGCTTGGCCAGATTTGCAAATGTATTTGACTCTTTATTTACTAAAGCTGTGGGTTATTAGACAAACCCACAATGCTGAAACTGAAACTGAAGCTACAAATAAAGCTACGATTAATCTGCGTATCTCTAATAAATAAGATGAGTCTCTTGAAGGCCTCTACAGCTGTGATGTGAATGGTTAAAAAATATTTTTTCTGGCAGTGGTACTGGTTAGTAAACCCAGTGGTCAACCCTGAGCTCATCCCCATATCTCTACTGAAGACAATGCAGGTGTATTTCCAAGAGAATAAAAAGCTGTGGACTAGTTTTAAGTTACTACGAGATTATTAATTTTTGACTGAAAATGAGCAATGTACTGTACATATCCTCCAACCTCCCCACAGCTCGTCTGACTATGAATCCCGGCAGCTCTCAGATTTTTCAACATGAGTTTGTGTCTTTGAGCTGTGAGGACGACGACAGCTCTGCTGAATGGACAGTGTGGAGGAACACGACCAAACGACGGTCTCATTGTGGAGAGGGTTGGGGCAGCTCAGCTGGTTCTTCCTGTAACATCAGTGTAATAATACCATTCGACAGTGGAGTTTACTGGTGTGAGTCCAGACGTGGATCAACCAGTAACATCATCAGCATCACTGTTGTACCTGGTAAGATCAGACTGTGGAGTTAGTGTTGATGAGTCTGTGTGGAAATGGATGAAATGCTGTAGTTTGTCTCTGTGTTGAGGTGGAGCAGTGATCCTGCAGAGTCCTGTCCTCCCTGTGATGGAGGGACATGATGTCAGTCTTCAGTGTAAGACAGAGGACTCCTCTGAGCTCCCGGCTGATTTCTATAAAGATGGCTCCCTCATCGGGACTGAGCCTACAGGTCACATGACCATCCACCATGTTACCAAGTCTGATGAAGGCGTCTACAAGTGTCACATCAGCAGTCGTGGAGAGTCTCCACCCGGCTGGATCTACGTCACAGGTCAGGAGCTTCACTTTGGTTTCAACACTTATTTCATCCACGTACAAACCTGAACAGCTGGATTCTCTCTACAGAAAAACCTACAACTACACCTCCACCTTCCTCTGCAGGACCACCTTTATCTACCTCCATAACTACAGCCATGTCCACATCGATACCCCAGGCAACAATAACAGCCACACCCTCTGCCTCCACCTCTCTCCATCTTTGGTTCATGCTGCTCCTCCACCTGGTGGCGTTCTGTCTGTACATCATTTCCACTGTCCTGATGGTGTCTTTATATCGACACAGACACACAAGTAACGCTCACAAATGCTACACACACAAATCAGTACTTTCCTTTTCATTGCACAGCTGTTATAACCTGTATCTAATCTCCTTTTACAGGAAATGACCCACTCGTCTCCATGGCAACAACAAATGAAGACACACAGGATGTTGAGGTTGTTGGGGTCACCACTGAGCATCACTTCTGAGTTCACTATTACACTAGTCAGATGCTGGTTCTAAAGTTGGAACTGTTAATAAACACATTTAAAGAAATGTTTATCATTGTCATTTAACAGATCTCAGAGTTAACAAGAATTGATAAGAACTGTATGTTCTAATCCTGGGTAAATGGTTAAGTCAATGTTAGATTTCATCTTTACAAGCAATACACTCGTGATTTGAATGTGATTTAGTTTCTGTGGTTTTCAGGTTTACCCATCATGGTTCTTTAGTTTGTCTTGTTATCAGACACCCACATTTTTGTGCAGATGATCAAAAATAGCCACAAAATAAAGGACTGGTCTTCAGCCCTTACCATCATAATCTGAGAAATACATTGTTTGTGTCCATGACAACATGTTTCCTGTACTGAATCTTTAGTGCATTTTCTTCATCAGACTCTTACTGCCCAAACTGAGGATGACGAACACTGTATGAGCCAATGAGAAAATGAGGGTTTCTGGAGGCTTCTTTGAATAATCCTTTTAACTTATTACTCAGCACAGCAATGTTTTGAGCGAATGTTGGTTCTTTGTCAGTACAGATGTCATGGTTGGGTCACAGAATAATTGATTTTGATCTTGAAGTATTGGAAGTAGGAGTTGGCTGCAAGCAGGAGAGCATGTTTTCCACTCGGCTGGAAATTCCTCACTTCATCTGTTAGTTGTTTTCCAGCTGTTAAGTGGTACAAAGTGATCTTAACCAGCAGAACAACTTGTTATATAAAGTGCTAGTCAGAGTATTTATTGTACACCAATCACATGATTGTTCAATCGATGATGGCTGGATGTTTTTTGGGCTAAAATCAACGGCTGAAGGCAACATAGGAAAAAAACTAAGGACAATAATTACAACAGTTCAATAAAGAGATGAGACCAAAACATGTTTAGTTGGCTCTGGTCTAATGATGTAACTGAATGCTGAAAGAACAGAGGACTTGAAGTAGCAGGTACCTTAGTCTCAAATGAATAAATAATGTTAATGAATCAGTACTTGGGTCCAGTAAGGTGACACAGAACACATGCTGGGTTTGTTTATTGTAACAGGTCACGTTAATTCTGCCTCTGAAGTTACCAAATTACCAGTAGCTTACAGCAATAGCACGCTAACGCTAACATTACACTAACAGTAGTTGTCATTATTTCCGTCAGCCTTCAAGGAGACCTCTTCTCATATTTACACAGATTCATTTGTGAAGTGTCGTTTTTTTAATTTTATTTGACCTTGTTGTATAGTTTGTGGCCAAGTTTGCTGTTACTGTGACCATGACATTATTTTTGTTTCTTCTTATATGTTTTTTGTGATCCTTTTACAATCAGTTGAATTAATTAAACTAACTAAAAATCCAAGAAAAACCAAAGTCTGTAGATGTGTCCACATGTTTGTTGCTGGTTTATGTGTTTGCTTCTAGCAGAGAAAGTTGAACATTTAAATATACATGTTATAAACCCTCAAATACAATAACAACTCACTCTTATCAACTCACTGTCTTTTTATCTGGAAAAGCAAAGCTCCCCTTTTAGCACCAAAAGCCAGTCAGTTAGCACCATCTGGTGGACAGGTAGTAGAACTCCTCGATGGAAGAAATGTTTCTCCATGATGATGGTCTAAGATCTAAGATTCCTAAGATCTATTTAATAACACAAGGCTTCGATTCTTCAGAGTTTTTCTCTCTGAGTTAGACTAGAGTGGATTGTAAATGATTTGCAGGTTTTACTCTCAGTCAAACCAACAGCAGTTTGGTTGTAATGTGATCGCAGGAAGTGTCAGAACTTGTCAAACAGCTTCGATCACACCGGTTGAGCTGCATTTTATCCAAAACAGGACTATCGTCCAACACTGAGACAGACTAGGTTTGACCAAATGCTCTTTAGCACAGGTCATGTGTGGACTGTCCAAAAGGCTTCAGAGTCCTTATACGGACCTACTCCGCCGATCTGATGGAAAAATCTGGTTTACATTTCCAAACTGTAAATTTGCTTCACACCTCTGTATCAGCTCAGAAGTTGTTTGTAGACGACTGGTAATAAAAACGTTTAAACACTTTAATTTCGCTTTACTTTAACTTTCGCTGATTTTCATAATGATCCATTCCCTGATGTCATTGCTTCTTTGTTCACTCAGGAATTGATGCAGCAGTGTGTCGGAAAACCTCTGGGTCTAACCTGAAGCAGAAGTTCCAATGTGTGTTTGGAGCGATGACTAAAGCAGGAACCCCAGCCCCTGTGAATCAGATCAGAGGGGCTGTAACCTCTCAGCGAGAAGATGTGAAGCTCTGTCAGTTTTCAGCTCCCCGTCCTTCAGTCTTAGTGAACTGGACCTAAGTAACAATGGATCCAAGAGGGAAGCTGCTGTCTGCGAGACTGTGACAACCACCTTGCAGACCTGAAACCCTCAGGTCAGGATTCAGCCCTTTGTACCAAGTGATTTGGTAAGTTAAATACTAATGTACTGAAGAAGTTTGCCGACTCTGGAGACCGGCCTTTTGTTGGACCACAAAATCTGAATTTGTTCATAAAAACAGATATATTACAGTTCTTCCAACATTCATTTGGACTCAAGTGTGTTACATAATGAGAGCAATTAACACAACCAATCAAATGAAAACTGCTGACATGCAGATCAACTCATTTTAACTTCAGCCGACTTTCCAGACTCTATTGTAATTGTTGATTTACTAAATGTGAGATCTGGTGCAAAGTTCCAGACTTTGACTTACTGTAGACTGCTTTTCTCCAACTGATTTCAGTTTTACGTACTAGATATTTAGGGGAAGAGCTGGAGGATAAAAGTCATCCATTACGTTTTGGTTTTACGTAGGTTCTTTGACGTGATAGAAACACGACACTGCCAGGCTTCTCTGGCCTCACCTCTGAGCTCCAACCCCTCCTATCTGAGAGAGCTGGACCTGAGCTGAAAACGTCCAGGAGACTCGGGAGTGAAGCTGCTGCCTGCTGAACTGGAGGATCCACTTTGGAGACTGCACACTCTCAGGTATGGACAGACAGCAGTCGCTCTCACACAGCAGCCGCTCTCACACTGGTTTTGTTTTTAGTCCTCTGACTGTTTGGCGGGACATGTTTCATGGTGGATATGAGTGACTCTGACTTTGTCTCTTCCTCCAGGGTGAACCACACAGATTGAAACCTTGTCTGACGAAATGAGAGTTTCATGACTGAAGAACAAAGTGAGTTTTTTCGGAGTTTCGTTCAGGATTTAGCTTCTGTTTTGTTTAGGTTTTTTTTTTAAAACTTATTCATTCAAATTAAAATCCACAAACACAAAAATGTAAACACAGTGATCTAACAAACTAATAAATAGATTTTCTTCACAGTGGAGCCAACAGGAAGTGAACATTGTTTCTGCTCATAAATGTAAATGTAAACTCGTCCTTCCTGGTTTTGACTGATAGAAGTTTTGTTCAAGTTTGTGGATGTGTGTAACAAATCAATGTTCAACAAAACTGCAAACAACAAACCATAATTCATGTTGGAAACCTAAGTAAAATGAGTTGAGGTGGATTCACCTTCCAGTTTCCCATTCAATGATAATGCTGGGGCCAGATGCGCAAATTACACACATAATAATAACAAAATAATGACATAATCATAATCCTAGTTACACTAATAATACGGATACTATCCGTGTCTTCGCTCCTCGCCGGTGCAGCGGGCAGCAGCTCGCTGCGATCCGCCAATCAGCGGGGAGAAGATGACGAGCACATCCGGTGTCTGGCTCCTTGTCCCGGTGTCTGGCTCCGTGTCCCGGTGTCTGGCTCCTTGTCCCGGTGTCTGGCTCCGTGTCCCGGTGTCTGGCTCCTTGTCCCGGTGTCTGGCTCCTTGTCCCGGTGTCTGGCTCCTTGTCCCGGTGTCTGGCTCCGTGTCCCGGTGTCTGGCTCCTTGTCCCGGTGTCTGGCTCCTTGTCCCGGTGTCTGGCTCCGTGTCCCGGTGTCTGGCTCCGTGTCCCGGTGTCTCGCCCGGCACAAACATGTCGAGGCTCGACACGCTGCGGACGTTTGTCGACCGGCGGCTCGGCGCCGTCACCGACGACATTTTCCGCTGTTTGGCCAAGACGGTCGCGGAATACGAGCAGCAGGTTTTGCGGTTAAAACGGGACAACGAGCGACAGAGGAGACTGCTGGAGGCTGCGGGGACACCGGGGGACGCACCGGGGGACGGAGCAGGAGGTCGGTGACTTTGTGATCTTGTTTGTGTTTGTGTGTGACGTGTTTCCCGCCAGATGTCGTTAACGTGTCGTAAACAGATGCTGGATGCAGCACAACAGGAAGTGGATCCGCGTCTGCGTCTGTGTACATGCTGTTAACCGACAGAAACACGAACAGGAGCTCGGACGGACTGGACGTGCAGATGTGCTGGATGAGAACCTGGATGAGCAGCTCCTCCAGGGGCAGGTCAAACGTCTTCAGATGTCCGAGGAAGTGGACCCTCTGCTGAGCGTTTTTCTGAGGATGTTTTCAGTGGATGAAGTTCTCCCACCCAAAGTCTTGGGAGATGCTGCAGTTTACCACAATATAATTCACGTCATTGATCCTACAAGTTGCCGACAAACTTTTAAAGACCCAGAGTTTTCCAGCTTTTCAGATTTTGAGTTCTGGTTCAGGCGTCACAAACGTTTGACTCACATGTGATTTCTTAAAGTGTTTCAGACACACTTTTTTTCGGACTCCTCCTTAGACTTTTGTGTGAGGTGTTACAGTGTGTATGTGGAAGCTGACAGTATTAGAAGAAAAAACGCCAACAACCTTTTATTCGTCACTTCGAGCACCATCAAGAACCATTTTACCATCCAGATGCTCTATACAGGTTTCTCTCTTGCACACATCAAAAAACAAAACACTTCAAAAAGTGTTTATGTAGAAACACAAACATTTATTAACTTCCAGTGTTGTCAAAATACTAAACAACATTCTAACGAAATTTGAAGATTTTAAAAAACTATGGATCCAGTCCCTTCTAGTCTGACTTCCACTATTAGCAACAATTATAAATAACACCAATGTGATCTCACCAAATGAGATTTTGGTATATCATAAATAATCCGCAAACATTCAAAGTGTGAGGAATTGAACAACAATATTTTACATCACACTTCTGTGTCTTCACCACAGAAGACGATGACCAGGTGAGGAGGCGGAGCCTGCGCATTAAACAGGAGGAGGATCAAACTTTGGAACCTGATGGGACTGACCCTGAATTAACGCAGACTTCTGATTGGCTGAGGGAAAGACCTGAAACAGATTGCAGTCCTCTATCCAAGTGGATCCAGACCAGCAAGGGGGAGGAAGAACCTCAACATGCTAAAGATAATCAGGAAGTTTTCGGTGTTAAACAGGAAGTAGGTGAAGCTCACACGATGCCAGAAGCTTCAGCCAGAGCAGAGACGCGCTCCCAGGAGGAAGGTTGGTTACATCGTCATGGTAACTGTGGTACATTACCAAAGTAACAAGGGTATTTTAGTCTGATCGTGTACATCAGAACTTTCACCTCAGGTGTTTGTGTTTTTATTTTCCAGGTGAAGAAAAGCAGGTGAGGGGGAGGAGCCTGCACGTTAAACAGGAGAAGGACGGCATTGCTTCTGAACATGAGGAGGCCGAGTCCAAGTTCACACTGATTCCTGATTGGCTGATGGAGAGCGATGAGGGAAGTTCTTCATCTAATCAGATTCAGTCCCACAGAGAGGAGCCACTTTTCCTTGCAAACTCGAAGCTCCACATGAGAACAGAACCTGCAGAGACCTGCAGACATCAAGATCACAATAGGGACTCTGTTCTTCAATCAGACTCTACTGAGGACAGTAATGACACTCAGTCTGAGCCTGGTCTGTGTCAGGAGACGCGGAATTGTCCTCCTGCAGACCAGGATCTGGTCTGTGGCAGCTGTGGACGAGAGTTCAGCTCAAAGCAAACTCTGAAGAAACACATCAGACAAAATGTAGTTCCAGACCAGGACCAGTTGTCCTGCAGCCGCTGCAGACAGAGAATTCCCTACCAGAGTCCTGCCAGGAAATTAAGGTGCACAATTTGTGGGAGTTTGTTCTATACCCAGGGGCTTCTTGTCCGGCATGCCGAGATCCACTGCAGAGAGCTTGAGACCCGGTGCGGTGCCTGCGGGGACCAACTGGAGTCAACAGAGGCCCTCAGACATCACCTTTGGTCCCATAAAGTGATGGGCAGCACCTGTGATGTGTGTGGAAAGAAGTGTCCCTCCATTGCGACAATGGAGATCCACAAACGGGTTCACACTGGAGAAAAACCATACAGATGCAGTTTCTGCCGCCGGGACTTCAGCAGGAAAGGGGGTCTGGAGAGACACCTAAAGCTCCACACTGGAGACAGATAGATGACTCTGGACTCTGCAGGAGGGCCTTCATAATGGCGGAGTACCTGATGTGGCACATGAAGACCAACCCCCCTGAGGGACGCAGTCCAACTGGGGGGACAAAGCACTTCAGTTTGCTAAGAAACATGCCAGAGAAGTAAATTCGGAATCATCAGCAGTAACTTTAGTTTACAGCGTCAAACTGCGTAGGTTCCTGTTTTTTGTCTTTAGGAACTTAAACATCCTAGGTCCCCTCCTCTGAGTTTTACACTGTCACTGTTGTGTTCTGTCTGAAAGGTACAAACCAACATCAGGGGTCTTTGTTTACTTTGAGACCGCAACAATGAAGGCAGCAAAAAAAGAATGTTAGATTTTCAGTTTTTAATGTTTAACGCTTAACTAACCCTCACCAGTTGCCTCTGAGATTCCCTAACTTACAAATACAAGATCAGGATGTGGTAATTCGGAGACCTGTATCTCATAAGGTTGCAGATGTTCTGTTTTCATTTTTCTTTGATGAACGTGACATGCTGTCGTACTCCAAAGACCAGAAGATAAAACCGAGTGAAGGCCACGTTATACAACTTGTGCTTTGTTTGATTGATCAGTTTAAGCCTTAAACACAAAGTATCCCCATAAAAATGTGTCAAATGTCAAAAATCTGCTGCGGTTTTCATTTCTAAGCTGGTAAAAAATCAGCCTGCGTTTGACTAACACTTATATTCAGTGGCTGGACACTCACCTGCTCTGTGAGCATTTCATAATAAAACATATGATCTTAAACGTTGTGGACTGTTTGGGGATTAATTATAGTCTTAGTGACTCAGATTGAGCCTTAAAATGTTAAAATGTGTCTCTTTAATGACGTCCAATGTGATTTAGTCCCCACAAGGTAAAACGTGTAAAATGTGACAGTTCGGGTTCAGACTTTTTGTCGGGTTTATATTAGGGAGTGTCCCAACCCAACATCCTCCTGAGTGTCACAAGAATAATCAAGGTGAGTGTTAGATTTCATCTTCACAAACCATAAGCTCATGTTATATGTGTGTGTGTGTGTATGATGGGGTTTGTGTGGTTTTCAGGTTTTAGCTAGTCTTCTTATCAGACACGCCTATTGTTGTGCACATGATCCAAAATAAGGTGCAAAAACTTAAATCACTGGTCTTCAAGCCTTGGATGACCGTCATAACCTGAGCAAAGCATTTTTTGTCTTCATGACAACATGTTTCCTGGACTAAACCTGCATTTTCTTCATGTGACTCTTACAGTCCAAACTGAGCAGGAATCATCCAGCAGGAGGCAGCAGAGCATGAGGAACGTTGTACGAGCCAATGAGAAAATTAGGGTTTGTGCAATTTTTAGAGACAAATGGAGGCAACACAACAATGTTTCTAGTGCCTGGAACTGTCAGGGTGTAGGTTCACACAAACAAGCCATAACTTAAAAAAAACACTAATTTCACAAAATCAAGGCTTTTTGGAGCTGGAGGCTGCTGACAGTCTAGAGCTTTATCTGCCTGACAGGTGAGGAGATTCATATCATCTCTATCATCACATTGAATCTGGTTTTGATTGTGAGCAGTGATGGACAAAATAAACTGTTCTCAATCTGATCTGTACTGATTGTCAACTGTTCCATCAGCAGGAGATTTGTATGAAATATGTCCATGTTTGCTAAGCATCTGGGCACAAACACAACAGCAACTAATTAAATACGTTCTTCTTTAATCATGGGTGTAGAACATAATAAATGGATAGTCAACAGGTAAAAGTCAAATGGGGGCATCAGAGGTGCTTCATGTTTATCTTCAGAGCAAGAGAAAGTCAAATAAAACGGGTGTTATGTCTTAAAACTAGTTTGTTTTTACAGATTTGGCTGCATATTTTTTAACCAGCTGTTAAACTCAGTAAAAAAATCAGTTTGTATTCATTCATTCATGCTGGTTGTTTACTCTCTCTTACCAGTTTGTTGCTGGTTTCTGAATTTGATAAACTGTCTGTGCCTTGTTGCACTCGACAAGACTGAACAGGTTTGACTAGTCACTGCTCTGATATGATTCACAGAAGTGAAACTGCTGGAATCTAGGTACTGTGACTAGAAACTAAATATATATTGTTCCTAAAATAGAAAAGCAGGAACAACAGTTCAATTATTCATTTCTCTCAGCACATCACACGTTTGATGTTTAACAGGTTGATTAAAAGCAGCTGCTGCTTTAAAGGAAACTTTGTTAATCTGACATAGTGAATTTGTGTCTTTGAGGAATGTGAAGTGATCATTTCTACTACCAATGACAAACACAGCATACAGATTTTCGCTTCAAACTGTATAACCGCAGTACATGTATCACATTATAGAGACTCTCTGTTCCAGTGAGCATCTGGATGCGAAACATGTTTCCATTTAGTAAAATACATTTTGATCTGTACTCATCTCCACAGAAACAGTGAAGCCTCTTCATCATGTTTCTGTGCAGATAAGTAAATGCAGTGAAACCCTTAACAGTTACTGTACAATAACACAGTAAAGAGACTAAAATAATGATTTAAAACCTGAGTTGTGAAATAAAAATGTTGCAGTATGTTATAAAAACACGAATAAACAAATCAAAAACCATCTCATGGCTCCAGCATCTCAAATGGTATGATTTGCTGTTTCTTCTTTGTTTGAACAAAAAAAAGTTTTAAAAACCAATTCAAATCAACTTTATTTATATGTCGCCAATTCACAACAAAGTCATCTCAAGGCACTTTACATAATAAAGACACAACTATACAGAGATTTAGAAAAAATCCAACAAATCCCCCTTGAGCAGCTATAGGCAACAGTGGAGACGAAAAACTTTTTACATTTTCTCCTGTTTGTAATTAAATCTACAACACAAAGTGAAACACTCTGAATCCTTTCTGAAACAACAGTATATTTATCTTTTTCATTTAATGTAATATTTAGAATGCATCACAATTTTGAATTTGTATTTACTTTTTAAATAAAATTTGATTTTCTTGTTTGTTTTTGTTTCTTTTTGTGATGATAGTAGGAGTGAAATCTGAGACACCTCAAACTTGCCTTTAGCTTCTTCATCAACAGGATTTTTCATTTTTGTGGGCCTTTTATACAAGATGACACCAATAACACAGCATACAAGCAGCAGCAGCAGAAACTGACACAATGACAAGCAGTTTAGAAGTTCCATCCTTTATTTCAAGCTCATCATCCCCTGTGAGCAGAGAATGAGATGTGAGGTGTGAGGTGTCAGGTAGGTGATGGATCCATTTCCAGACATGATCTACTGCACTTTGATCCCATCACTCATAGCAGCTGTTTGCTACAAAGTCTCATCAGCAACATCTTTAGAAACACACACATCTGATCTGGGACGTTCACTGTCACACCGACAAGCAGGAAGCAGCTTCAACACACACACACACACACACACACACACACACACGTACGTTGTACCTCTATCCTGGTGAGGACACTCACTGACGTAATGCAATCCCTAGCCCCTAACCCTAACCAAAACCTAATTCTAACCTTGAGCCTAAAACAGTCTTAACCCTCAAAAAGCCTTTTGAAGTTGTGTGGACCAGTTAAAATGTCCTCACAGCACCAACATGTCCTCACAACAATGGTACTGACACAAAATGTGTCCACAGAAGGTTATAAAGACTTGCCCACATTCACTCACCTGATTCAACGATTGTCAGAGTTAAGATGTGATTGAGCTGAACAGAGTATGTTAGGTTCCTAATCCCAGTAACACACTCATATCTTCCAGTTCATATCAGTTGTTTCTTCCACTTCAACAGCGTGATTGTATCATTTCTGCGGTCCTGACACCTAGGAGTGACATCCTGTCCTGCTTTCCTATTGGCTGGCCAGTGCAAACAAAAACAGAAGGGAGAAACATCATAAAATGAAAAAAGAAACTTACTTATATAGTTTAGAAACGTTTTCATTTTAGCAGTTCTACTTGTGACAACTTGTAGTGATTTGTAATTTTGTATTTGACTTATCTTACACTTGTGTCCCCTGTTTTTACCTCATTTGTAACTCGCTTTGGATAAAATCTTCTTAACAGAGGTGATGAGGAGGTTTGGTGTAAAGGACAGGAATCCAGAAGGACAGATGGTGGTGGACTTTGCAAAGAGGATGGAAATGGCTGTAGTTAACACTTACTTCCAGAAGAGAGAGGAACACAGAGTGACATACAAGAGTGGAGGTAGGAGTACACAGGTGGACTACATTCTATGTGGACGAGGTCATTTGAGAGAGGTTAGTGACTGTAAAGTGGTGGTAGGAGAGAGTGTAGCCAGACAGCACCGCATGGTGGTGTGTAAGATGACTCTGGTGGTCAGGAAGAAGAAGAGAGGAAAGACAGTAAAGAAGACCAAGTGGTGGAAGCTAAAGAATGAAGAAACTTGTGAGGAATTCAGGCAGAAGTTGAGACAGGCTTTGTGTGGTCAGGAAGAGCTTCCAGATGACTGGGAAACTACAGCAGAGGTAATCAGGGAAACAGGTAGGAAGGTGCTTGGTGTGTCATCTGGAAGGAGGAAAGAAGATAAAGACCCTTGGTGGTGGAATGAGGACGTACAGGACTGCATCCAGAGGAAGAGGTTAGCTAAAAGGAAGTGGGATGTAGAAAGGACTGAGGAAAGTAGACAAGGAGTACAAGGAAGTGCAGCGCAGAGTGAAGAGGGAGGTGGCAAAGGTCAAACAGAAAGCTTACGATGAGCTGTATGACAGGTTAGACACGAAGGAAGGAGAGAAGGACTTGTACAGGATAGCCAGACAGAGAGATAGAGATGGGAAAGATGTGCAACAGATAAGGGTGATTAAAGACAGAGATGGAAAGGTGCTAACAAGCCAGGAGAGTGTGCAGAGAAGATGGAAGGAGTATTTTGAGGAGCTGATGAATGAGGAAAATGACAGGAAAAGAAGGGAGGAAGATGTGGATGTTGTGGAGCAGGAAATAGCAGAGATTAGAAAGGACGAGGTGAGGAAGGCTCTGAAAAGGATGAAGAGCGGAAAGTCTGTTGGTCCTGATGACGTACCTGTGGAGGTGTGGAAGTGTCTAGGAGAGACAGCAGTGAAGTTTCTGACAGGTCTGTTTAACAGTATTTTAGAGAGTGAGAAGATGCCTGAGGAATGGAGGAGAAGCGTTCTGGTGCCGATCTTTAAGAACAAGGGTGACACGCAGAACTGTAGCAACTACAGAGGGATAAAGCTGATGAGCCACACAATGAAGCTGTGGGAAAGAGTAGTGGAGGCCAGGCTTAGGAAGATGTGGAGATTTGTGAGCAGCAGTATGGTTTCATTCCCCGTAAGAGCACCACTGACGCCATTTACGCTTTGAGATTGTTGATGGAAAAGTACAGAGATGGTCAGAAGGAGCTGCATTGTGTCTTTTTGGATTTAGAGAAGGTGTATGACAGGGTGCCGAGGGAGGAGCTGTGGTACTGTATGAGGATGTCGGGAGTGGCAGAGAAGTACGTCAGAGTAGTTCAGGACATGTATGAGAGAAGCATGACGGTGGTGAGATGTGCCGTAGGTCAGACAGAGGAGTTCAAGGTGGAGGTGGGACTACACCAAGGATCGGCTTTGAGTCCCTTCGTGTTTGCTATGCTGATGGACAGGTGGACAGATGAGGTCAGACAGAAATCTCCCTGGACAATGATGTTTGCAGATGACATTGTGATTTGCAGTTAGAGTAGACAGCAGCTGGAGGAACAGCTGGAGAGGTGGAGGTTTGCTCTGGAAAGAAGAGGTATGAAAGTCAGTCGTAGTAAGACAGAATACATGTGTGTAAACGAGAGGGAGCCAGGTAGAAGTGTGAGGTTACAGGGGCTGAGGTGAAGAAGGTGCAGGAGTTTAAGTACTTGGGGTCAACAGTTCAGTGTGATGGGAGTGTGGAAAAGAGGTGAAGAGGCGAGTGCAGGCAGGTTGGAATGGGTGGAGGAAAGTGTCAGGAGTGTTGTGTGACAGAAGAGTGTCAGCAAGACTCAAAGGAAAGGTGTACAGGACAGTAGTGAGACCAGCTCTGCTCTATGGGTTAGAGACATTAGCAGTGAGAAAGAGACAAGAGGCAGAGATGGAAGCAGCAGAGATGAAGATGTTGAGGTTCTCCTTAGGAGTCACAAGGTTGGACAGAATAAGGAACGAGTTCACCAGAGGGACAGCACACGTTGCCTGTGTTAGCAACAAAGTCAGAGAGGCCAAATTGAGATGGTTTGGACATGTGCAGAGGAGGGATAGTGAATATATTGGTAGAAGGATGTTAGAGATGGAGCTGCCAGGCAAGAGGGCGAGAGGACGACCAAGGAGGAGATATATGGACGTGGTAACAGAGGACATGAGGTTAGCTGGTGTCAGAGAGGAAGATGTTCAGAGGTGTAAACGGATGATTCGCTGTGGCAACCCCTGATGGGAAAAGCCAAAAGAGAAGTAGTAGATGAAGATACTATACAGGTTGTTGTTAACTAGATCAGAAATTCACAGATAGATAAAGATATATAATGGTGTGAGGTCTGACCATTCAAACTAATGTGAAGCCTCCTTAAAAAGCAGTTTTCAGGCTTGTGTGGGAGAAGCGTCAGTTGTTAGAATAGTGTGGGCAAAAAGGCCAGGCTTCATTTTGTAAATTTGGTTTAGAGACGTTGGCCACAAATGGTTTTCACACAGTGGTTGAGTGATTAGTTCTGCTGCTTCACAGCTAGAAGGTTGTGGGTTCAAATCCTCAGCTGTAGCTTTTCTGTGTGGAGTTTGCCCTTTCCTCTGTTTACTCTGATATGCCCATAGATGTCAGTGTATGTCTCTCTATGTTGTGTTCAAAGTGTGTGACAGCACAAATAGAAGACTGAGCGTGTCACTGAGCTGAGATCATGAACCAGAGGATTGTGGAGGCAAAAGTGAGACCATCTTTCCAACAGCTAAAGTTTGGTCCTTTTCTGTGTTCAGAATCTCTCAGTCACGATCTGTAGAAATCCAATTAAATTGTAGCTTTAAATTAGTAGCTTCAGTAGCCAAACTCAGGTCAGGGAGGTTGTTCATATATAAAGACAAGAGACAGCACACAATAAATATTTGTACTAGTTAGAAAAGATATGGATCTCCACTGCAAGTCTTATTAAATTCTGTGGGAAACACTGTGTTGACCCAACACACTTAAAGGAAGGCACAGAGATGGATAGACGAGGTTGATAAACTGTTATTTAAATTTATCAGAACTTCTGGTTTTCGCACATCTTCTCAACTCTCCCAGCCTCTCTGACTGTGAGCCCCAGCTTCTCTCAGCTGTTTGAAGATGAGTCTGTCTCTCTGAGCTGTGAGGACAACGGCTCTGCTGGATGGACACTGAGGAGGAACACGAGCTCAGAAACAAGAACTGAGTGTGGAGCTGACTGGGGACGATCATCTGGTTCTGCCTGTACCATCAGTCTAACAGTTCCATTAGACAGTGGAGTTTACTGGTGTGAGTCCAGACATGGATCAACCAGTAACATCATCAGCATCACTGTTGTACCTGGTAAGATCAGACTGTGGAGTTAGTGTTGATGAGTCTGTGTGGAAATGGATGAAATGCTGTAGTTTGTCTCTGTGTTGAGGTGGAGCAGTGATTATGTTGGTGCATTTTCTCCACAGAAAAACCTCCATCCACCCCTGCCTCTTTAGCCCCAAATCTATCTACAGCCTTGTCCCCTGCATCCACTTCCCCCCATCTGTGGTTCATTCTGCTCCTCCACCTGGTGGTGTTCTGTCCGTACCTCATCTCCACTGTCCGTGTGGTGTCTTTGTATGGACACAGACCCACAGGTAACACTCTTCATTAATCGATCCACTGGACAATATCTGTTATTGAGCAGCCTGGTTGTGCAATGCAGAACTGCCCACCGCTCTCCCCAGAGGGATTGGTTTAATGCAGAGGACAAATTTCATTGTAAGATGCATGTGCAATATGCACAAGTGCAATAAAGTTTCAAGTTTCAAATAACAGCTTGCTGGTCTGTAGTGTTGTCATTTTCTACACTATGATGCTTTTACCTCCTCTGACAGGAAGTGACATGTTGTCTCTATGGCAACAGCAGCAACCACTTGGGACTTTGATGAGATCACCACTGAGCTTCACTTCAAAACTTTAAAATGGGTCCATTTATTACCGTCTCTGCGTGGATTCAATTCATAAACTCTCCATAGAGAAAGAAATTTTGTTAAGGTTAGATTGAGCTTTTATTGAAGTATTTTGTTACAATTAATGCACGTGGGCGTCAAGATTTACTTCCCAACAGGATTGTTAATGTACCTTTTTATAGGTCCATCTGGATAGAGTCTTAAAAATAGGTCAAACTACCTGCTGACAGGTCCCGAAGCCACAAGAACTGCAAAAATCAGTTGTCTGCCGAGGCTGCGCAACATAATTAGCTCAATACATAAAATCATGTCCAGGTTATTTTTATGCGTTGGATTATTTGAACTATTCTAGAATCAAATCAAAGCAATCCAGAGTCTAGAGTGAAATCATTTGCAATAATAATAATTTGTCACATCTGTAAAAATTAGCGTTTACATTTTTGGACAGAGGACAGATGATGTTTTGTTAGATTCATAATTCAAAAGCTGGTCATTCACAGTGGCTGGTTATTCTTTTGCTGGTTGACATGTTTTTACTCTAACTCGACATTGATCTGGCAGGAACGTTTTAAACCCACAACAAGTACTGGAATATTATCACGAAACCCACGTGCAACTTTCATTTCAAGGGAACAATTTTAATTTTGAGAGTCAATTTTGAAAATATGCCGCACACAAATATAGTCCCAAGTTCTTTGGCAAAGTTCACTGCAGCATCTAAAAATGTCACCAAACCGGGAGTTTTCAAATATGCAAATATGCTGTGACAGAGTTTAGCTGCAGCAGAGATGTGGAGAAATAATAAACAACTAGAACGTCCTGACATGAACCCGAGGAGAGTTTTGTTAACGGTCGTCTGTGTTAGTGATAGATTGGCCATAACCACGTGCAAGAACAGGATTATTACTGGTTACTGGATATTAATGGTCGACTTTGTCGCCCTGTCAGCTGTCACCACCTGCTGTTCTGTGGATATACGGTTGTATTAGTAACAGCTGTTCACAGAATGAATAGCTGGGGTTGAATAATGAGCATGAAAACACATGGTTTTAATTAAACAGGCTCCAGCTAAACCATCTGCACTATGAAAATACACAGGAATTTGCACCACCTGCAGGTTTTATGGTTGTGATGGACACGATCAGCTTTACGAAACCTGCAATCGACATGTGAAAGGTGTTTTATCCTGTTGGACTCTCGTTCACTTTCTCACTTACACATGTAAACGTGAGTTCACAGCCAGTGATTCAGCTCCAACTGGAGACTAAAGCTGCTTGTTCATTGGGGCTGTGAGCTACTTTCAACAAGAATCACTAGTTTCATTTAGGTTTGTCTGTTTCATACATAAACACCAGCTCTGGCCGGATTTTAATAATTCATTTAATATGCAGTGTGTGATACGAGGGGAGAGGGATGGTTTTATTTGTGAGCTTCAGCAGTTTCTCTCTTGCAGCTGACATGAGATTTAAGAATCTGTGTGTTCACTTACAGCGTAAAGACACAGAGAGGAACTGATACAACTCCAGCTCATTTTTATTATTCACGAGTCAAAAAATACATTTTAAAAACTATATTTTGATATTAAAAATATTTTTATGTGTGTAAAAGGCCATTTGTAGATAAACTTTGTACAAACTGATCATCAGCAGGTCTGCAAACTTCTGTAAAAGCAGAGGTTTTGGCAGTTTGCTAGTCTGGAGCCTTCAGGGGTGTGTTAGCACAATGTCAAGAGGGAAAGTCATGAGCAATGGTCTTCACATGAATCTGGAGGGGTTATAAAACAATTTCCAATTAAATTGGTGTTCAATGTCAGTCTCCCCAGGAGTGAACATCCTAGCACATTCATCCCATGGTCAGACTGTGCAATGGTGAGAGAAAAAGTGAGAGAAAGTAAGTCCAAGAGTTTAATGTCAGAGCATAAGGGCACAGACCATTTTCAATGTTAAGGTCCACAACAACACAAGGTTTATTGGGAGAAAGAGTATCTGGTTTTAAAAAAAAACTGAAAACACAAGTGTGGTTCACAAAACTGCATCTCAATAAACCACAAGTCTTCTTGAGCAATGTCCTATGGACAGATGAGAACAAAGTGGACATGGTGGAGCCATGCTTAGTGAAAACCAAACCCAGCATTTTAGCAGAAACACGTCCAACCCAGCGGTGGAGGGTGATGATCTCGGCTGGCTTTGCACCTCACAGTCACTGAGTCCACCATGGACTCCAGTAAACTCTAAACCAGAGCGTTCTAGTGGCAAACGTGAGGACATCCACCCTACAGCTGAAACATCGTCCAGATAAGGCCATGCATCAGGATACTGGTCCAAAGGAAACCAGCAAATCTATATCAAAACAGCCTAAAAGTAAAAGAAACAGTCACAGAGTGCAGACCTCAACCCAACTGAAATGCTGTGATGGGACATTCAGAGAGCTTAGCATGAATGTCCAAAAACCTTGATGAACTGAAGCAATGGGCCAAAACTCTTTCAAAGGTTGTGAAAGACATTAAGTTCATACAGCAAATATTTACACGTTATTGCTGCTAAAGGTATCCAATCACGTGGGTGCTTAGTACTGCCCACATTTTTGCTGTGTGGGGCGACATTCATTTTTGTCAAATAAATACTGGCACAGAGAAAAATCTATATGGTGTTGTTGCATAACTTTTTTGTTAATCGTTTTTGCTCTTTTGATCATTTTAAATGACACAAAATTGTTGCAAACAACTCTACACGAAGCAGTTTTAAAAACACTGCTTCAGATATAAGTGGTTGCTCTGTTTCTGCTGTGGGTTGCAATTATAAGGAAGTAGTGTCCATCATGTGTGTAATAAATGTTATAAAACTCAAATAAAACCAGAAGGTTTAGTGTTTAATATTTTTACTTTATTGTGATTGAGTTGTTTGACTGATCCGTGTTGATGAAGTCGAAACAACAGTAAACATCAGAGGTTTGTGTATTCGAGCTTCACACAAAGTCAAACATGTTCTCAGGACTGCTGAACCTGCCAGGTTGTCACCAATTTAAGTGAATTGTTGATTGGCATATCGTACTCATATATAATACTCAGGACATTTCATTCTCATGTGGAACACAACCACAAAGCAGGAACTCACAGTCAAATGTGTCTCTGTTCACACAGCAGGCGTTCATTATATTAAAAGTACTGTACGTAGGGATCAGATTATTCTGTCTCATAAAAACAATCCACTTTAAAAAAGCATCTGAATCACAAATTAAGATATAAAATATATATAAACAAATATAAACATAAAAACACAGGTCTGTGGAAAAAATTCAACCAGAAGTTATAAAAGACTGTAAAGCATAGTTCTCTGGTTTCATTTGACTTAAACATATATTTTTTTCTTTTTAAAAATATTTACATATATTAAATTCAGTTACCACTGCCTCTGTGTCAATATGATTGGTTCTGGTCTGGATGTGTCATTACAGAAACAGCATCAAGAGAGTCACCAACTGAGTCATTTAACATGTGCCGTTCATCATCTCCTCTTTTTCTTGCAAGAGACTGGTTCTGTTTTTTCAGTGCTTTACGTTTTCTCTGCCTTACAAAACAACCCAAAACAAGAAGAAGAAGAAGAAGAAGAAGAAGCAGAAAAACAACTGTCACACCGACTATCAGTCCAACATGTCCTCCATCCTCAGTGCGTCCAGCTCCTCCCCCTGTGAGCAGAGAATGAGATGTGAGGTGTGAGGTGTCAGGTAGGTGATGGATCCATTTCCAGACATGATCTACTGCACTTTGATCCCATCACTCATAGCAGCTGTTTGCTACAAAGTCTCATCAGCAACATCTTTAGGAAACACACACATCTGATCTGGGACGTTCACTGTCACACCGACAAGCAGGAAGCAGCTGCAACACACACACACACACACACACACACACACACTCACCTGAGTCTGTAAGTGTCAGGACGATCGTGATGGTGAACTCATGTGTGGAATCCTTGTTGTTTCTAACATGACACTCATATTTTCCGAGGTCGTTGATGGTGACGTTCCTCAGAATGACAGAAACGTCTCCGTTCTTCATCCCGGGATCTCGCAGCTCCACTCGATCATAAAAAGATGGATGCTGGTAGTTTTCATATGTATGACCATCTCTAAAGTACAAGACATAACCTTCTGATTGCAGATCAGGCCTGATCCACTCCACCAGTTCAATAGTGTCATTTCTGGGATCCTGACATTGAAGAATGACATCCTCTCCAAGCTTCACTGGTTTCATCTGTGGATCTAAACCACAGAAATAACAACAACAACAAAAATAATAATAAATAAAAAATCCAGAGAAAAGCAGTAACACACAGTACAGAACATGCAGTGATGTATGAGACGAAGATGTGTTATTTCATTTGCCTTTGCACTTCACTGTTTGAGATTTGTAGTAGTGGTTATTGTTATGTTGTTGTACTGTTATTATACGTTTTTGTTTGACTGTTGTTTCCTGTTTGTGTGTAACCATTAAACATGTCTTTCAGTCGCCACTGGCACCTGGTCTTGTTGCGAACGGGACGGCACGAATTTTAACGTCATTTCTTCACGTAAAACTGAACAGACATGTTGACGTGACAAAAAAAATAAAAAATAAAAATAAATAAATAAATAAATAAAAAAGACATGTTGACGTGACATACAGACGAAGTAAACTGAAAATTCATTTCCTGGTTTGTCGGCAGCAGCTCCGACAAATCTCGATCTACCGCAGCTGTGTCACAAATATGATTTAAAAACACAGTTGTTAAACTGCCTGTAATCCCAAGTGTCACCGTCAACGCTGGGATTTTTACGCGTTGACTTTGACAGTGGCCTGTTTTCTCCGTGTTCCCGACGTGACACCGACCGATCCCGTCGTGTCTGAAGCCTGTTTCCTGTGTGTCCAAAAACGAATCTGCTGCTCACCTGTTGGACAAAGCGCCAGATGAAGCGTCTGCAGACAAACCACCGAGAACCAGGCGAACTTCGTCATCCTGCTGTTTGTCTCTCTGTCTCTCTGTCTGTCTGCTGCTGCTGCTCGACACAGACCAGCAACTTCCGGTTCCTTCTTCTTCCTTCTTCACGTTCCTCCAGTCCACAGTGAGGACACCTGTGATCACAGGTAAATCACAGACGGATGGCTCCTCCTCCCGGGATCTACTCCCATCAGAGACATGTCCATCAGAGAACATGTCCATCAGAGACATGTCATCAGAGAACATGTCCATCAGAGACATGTCATCAGAGAACATGTCCATCAGAGAACATGTCCATCAGAGACGTGTCCATCAGAGAACATGTCCATCAGAGACATGTCATCAGAGAACATGTCCATCAGAGACGTGTCCATCAGAGACGTGTCCATCAGAGAACATGTCCATCAGAGACATGTCATCAGAGAACATGTCCATCAGAGAGAACATGTCCATCAGAGAACATGTCCATCAGAGACGTGTCCATCAGAGAACATGTCCATCAGAGACATGTCATCAGAGAACATGTCCATCAGAGACGTGTCCATCAGATAACATGTCCATCAGAGACGTGTCCATCAGAGAACATGTCCATCAGAGACATGTCATCAGAGAACATGTCCATGTCCATCAGAGACGTGTCCATCAGAGAACATGTCCATCAGAGACGTGTCCATCAGAGAACATGTCCATCAGAGACATGTCATCAGAGAACATGTCCATCAGAGAACATGTCCATCAGAGACGTGTCCATCAGAGAACATGTCCATCAGAGACATGTCATCAGAGAACATGTCCATCAGAGACGTGTCCATCAGAGAACATGTCCATCAGAGACGTGTCCATCAGAGAACATGTCCATCAGAGACGTGTCCATCAGAGACGTGTCCATCAGAGACATGTCCATCAGAGACATGTCCACTCTGAAATGATTAAATCCCATCACTGTTATAGACCGTAAATGTGAGCAAAGTAAAGACTCCAGCGTTTATTACAGCAGAAACATGAGCTCGTACGTTTCACTTAATGTGACACAGAGACACAGCGGAGACACATGGACATCATGTCTGAGCTTTGGACAAGGAGTAAAAATATAACTACACTGAGAAACTGAAATTACACATTTCTAATTTCACTGTATCTTGGGCTCATCTCAGTTTATATTATCTTTATTTTCATTTCCTTTTCATTTCCAGCCAGAGATAGAATACACATCAGAAAGAGCAAATCGGTTAAAAAAAGACACAGACGCTCAGGGTGTCCATGTCCCCGTGTCTGTCTGTTTGCAGCGACATGCATTTAGTTTCTTCATCACCGCATTTTAGTGGTTAAAGCAGAGAAAAGACACCGTCTCTCACTTCCTCTTGACTTTTTCTCTACAGAAACGTTCAGGCTTTGTCTGAGCATAATCATCAAGTCGTTCAAAAAACGTGAATGTAAAAATAAATAAATGAATAAATGAAAGGTCAACAGAGAAAAGGACAAACATTGTTTAATTTCTTCTGGAAACTCATTTTAGACACTGCACAGATGATAAGTCATGGCTGTTTTTTTCTGCACAGGTTTACATCAATCAGCCAAAACATTACTACCACCAGCTGGTTTTTATGTTGTCAACAAGAGTCACGATGAGAAAATGTTAATGTTGGTCTCTTTGAAAAAACAGAGCATCACAGCCTTACGTCCACCAGGTTCTAGCCTGGACCTTTGCTCTCTGATTTACCACAGCTAAAGAACTTAAATAACAGGGTTTGAGAAAATTATTACATCACAGATACTCAGAAAGAATTTGTTTCTTTTCATTTAAAGTGAGTAAAAAAAGACATCGTGACTTGTTGTCATGTTGAAGTGTTTAGCGGAGCCGCTGCAGAGAAACTCACACCTTGACGAAGAGGAAGCAGGAGGCTCTTAGTAACTGTCAAACTGCTGCTGGTCTCACTTCAAGCAGCTGCAGAATGGAGGAAACATCTGTCCAGAAGCTGCTGGGTGAGTCGGTTTGTAACGTCCCGCAGCAGGTCAGTTATTCTAAAATCTAACACAAGTTGATTTCTTTTCAGTTGTGATTTCACTGGTGAGCTGCTCGACAAACAAAGGTCAGTGAACGTTTTCTGACTCTGTGAAACTCTGAGGGACAAGTTGGTGAGGAGGACACAGCTGGAAGCTAGACTTTAGCCATCAGTGAGCTTCACCCTTAAAGTTGCATCATAAAAACTGTATTAGATCATTGTTACTTTCCAACAATGAAAAAAATAAAGTCTGAAAAAAACATCTGAAATGTGTTAAAATATTAAGAAATCTGGCTTCAGTCCTTTTAGCCTCATTATCCACCACTGACATAACATCAGTTTTTGTCTGATGTCACAGTAGCTGCAGAGTCCAACTGTGTGAAAAGCAGCAACAGTGAAGGTAAAGACACATAAGTCCAAAGTGTTTGTGCTGGTGCGTGGTGGTTCTCATTCCCAACACCAGGACATCGGGCTCAGAGCGGCTGTAGGCCGGCAGTGGTTGGAAAATGCAGTTTATCATAAAATTCAAATTTATTTACTTAGAAGTGAATAAATAAACAAAACATGTCACCTCAGGCCTTTCAGCCTCTCTGACTGTGAGTCCCAGCTTCTCTCAGCTGTTTAACAGAGACTCTGTGTCTCTGAGCTGTGAGGACGAAGACAGCTCTGCTGGATGGACACTGAGGAGGAACACGAGCAGAGAGACCAGGACAGAGTGTGACACTGACTGGGGAAAACGAGCTGGTTCTTCATGTAAAATCAAGTTCACCACCCTGTGGGACAGTGGAGTTTACTGGTGTGAGTCCAGACGTGGATCAACCAGTAACATCATCAGCATCACTGTTGTACCTGGTAAGATCAGACTGTGGAGTTAGTGTTGATGAGTCTGTGTGGAAATGGATGAAATGCTGTAGTTTGTCTCTGTGTTGAGGTGGAGCAGTGATCCTGCAGAGTCCTGTCCTCCCTGTGATGGAGGGACATGATGTCAGTCTTCAGTGTAAGACAGAGGACTCCTCCGAGCTCCCGGCTGATTTCTATAAAGATGGCTCCCTCATCGTGACTGAGCCTACAGGTCACATGACCATCCACCATGTTACCAAGTCTGATGAAGGCGTCTACAAGTGTCACATCAGCAGTCGTGGAGAGTCTCCACCCGGCTGGATCTACGTCACAGGTCAGGAGCTTCACTTTGGTTTCAACACTTATTTCATTGATGTACAAACCTGAACAGCTGGATTCTCTCTACAGAAAAACCTACAACTCCGCCTCCATCGACCTCCATAACTACAGCCATGTCCACATCGATACCTCTGCCAACAATAAGAACCAAACCCTCTGCCTCCACCTCCTTCCATCTGTGGTTCATGCTGCTCCTCCACTTTGTGGTGTTCTGTCCGTACTTCATCTCCACTGTCCTCATGGTGTCTTTATATCGACACAGACCCACAGGTAACACTATGAACATACACATCAACGCTATATAACATATCATAAATTTATGAAGGTTTTTCTCCCATTAACACCATTTCTAAAATCTGAAACGACCAACCCGACAGGACCGCCACCACCCACCCAGGACCCTAACGTCACCACTGAGCATCACTTCTAAGTCGGTGGTTTGCTGTTACATGATGAGAACACACACATCAGTCAGATGGACACTTGTTTTTGTACACGCTGTGGTTTTCTTGTTGCTGACACAGTGAGACATCCTGTGCATGTTTTTGTGGTTTGGGTTCGTACAGAAGATCCGAAAAGTCAACGGTTAGTAACAGACTGAGGCTCCAATCACCATCTCTGTGGACACTCGCCTCATGTTTGCATTGAACTCAAACAAGAACTATGTCAAGGTTCGAAACCAATGCCAGTGGGCTTCCACGTTTAAGTCCCAACAGTTTTGTTAATTTACCTCTAATATAAAACAGAAAACTTACTGTAACCCCCCGACATCAAAAAATAATCTGTGATTTAATCATCTGCCAAACGTTGAAATACAACTAAACATTTTTTGATAATAGTTTGATGAGAATTCCAACTGGTAAAGTTTTGCATCTGAAACGTTTATCTGTTCTTGGATACAAGATTTTAGTCACCATCGTCTGACTCTCCTCTTCATGATGGTTTATAATGGCCATGGATCTTTACTACAGGCGAGCAGTAAAGTTTCATCTTTCAAGCCATGTTGTTTTAGCATGTGGGGGACGAGGTCTGACATAATCCTGCTGGGACAAACTGTCTTGATGTGTCTCTAAAATCTCAATGTATGTAGGACATGATTTGTCTTCGGGTCCACATTACGGCCCGTCACTGACTGTCACTAGACTGATCATTGGTCTAGAGGGGCAGTTATCATATTTCTCTGTACTGAGACAGAATTAAATAAAATTAACAGAATAGAGCTTCACACCTGGCAATTTAAAACCAAACAGTAACTTCAAAGGTTTGCACGCTGCTGCGTGGACGTAAGGAAAATGCTGCTTCACTGCTGATACATTTTGACCTGACTTTTTGATAAGTGAATATATATTAAATGATCCTGTCTTAGAAGAATAAAGGACATTAACATCATCCAAACCAAACTAGAATCCAGTGAATGAAATTGTTTCTAATGTTTTGTGGACTGAAGACAGCAAAGCTAATTTGCTTAGGAAGAATATATAGTCTATACCAACATAAAATTATCATCCCAGCAGTGCGATGGCTTTGGATTTGGCTTTATGCTGCCTGAGTCCAGGTTACTAGTGTCCACCTGGGATCTCACATGGTGACAAGATGATGGATTGTGGAATTTGGGTCCATATACATGCAGAAACAGCAGACACAGAAAACAACATGCTAAGTGTGCAGATGGTTCAGTGGTTCAGGTTGGTTCTGGGTTCAAACCTGCCACCTGGACTTTTTTTTTTTCCAAAGGCAGCTGGAGACCTGCCCACTGTCAGCTGGGATGACCTCCTACAGTGGGTTCAGGAACTAGCTGGCAAAATTTTAAAAAATGCTTTAAATATTAAAAAACATTTGAATCATTAAGAGATAGTGGCAAAAGTCATTTTGAGGTCAAACACTTAAAATACCTGAGCCAGGAATGAACCTGACTTGTCCGCAGTGACCTGACTAACAACCGGCTACTAGTGCAAGCAGGGACATTTGTTTTCTATTGCGTCTCTGATCCTAAAACATCAAGCGGCCAAACGTCACCAAGGCAGCTATAGTCTGGAAAATATTCATATTTTATATAACAAATAAATTTACGATATTAACATCTTTATATTTACATGGCAGACTATTTTGGGTTCTACAACTGACTTTGTTATACTTCACCTGATATTGAATCAAACTAAGTAATCAGAGCTAAAACGCATCAAGAAATAGTTTGAGAAAATTAAAAAAACTTTAAGATGCTAATCAAAATCTTTCTACTTTGAAAGAAGTCGACACTAAGAGGCCTGTACTTGGACATGGGGAGGGCTGCTGCTGGTGGCAGCGATGACGATTTTGTTGTTGATGATGGTAGATGATGTTGTTCTGCTGATCTGACATTGTTACAGACTCTGTGGCATATTTTATGTTAAAACATTAAAGCTTCAATAATTATAATTCAGTAATTAATGCACATTAAGTGAATGTTTTGTTGCAGGGCGGGTGTTTCTCTTTTAATCAGGTCATGTAGCCCAGTGAGCAGAATCTGTAGGCCACACAGACTGACACAGAGGCTGCAACACACAAGCCCAATCACAGATACACAAAGGCGAAGGACACGAAATGAAAGACACTTTGTGTCATGAAGCCACATGAAACGGTTGCTCCACACATAACTGTCCCTTCATACCTCTGTCACATGTTTTATTACTTTTATTATCTTTACTGTGTTGTGTTGTCTTTATTTGTGTCTTTGGATAATTCTGACGGTTCAGTTTCTGTTCAGTGTGTTTCACATGTTGCACTTGCCTCTTTTCTAAAAAAACTTTGGCGGTTAAAGTACAAAACCACCTCAGTTAAAAACCGTCATTTACAGCGCGACGCTGCTTCCTGTTCTCAGATAATGATCCTACACAATCTCTGTCTTTGACTGAGTTTCAGTGATAAATTAGAAAATGATGATAAAAATTAGTCAACATAAGGAATTAAATTACTTTAAATATTAAAATGAACTTTTCTACACTCAGGATGTCAAACGTGGAGATGATTTGTGTTAATATTCATCATTAATTGGTTTTCATGTTCAACCTCCACAACTTTTAAAACTGTCAAACCAAATCAGTCCCAGTTCTCCTCTCTGTCACCATGTCATACGTGGTTTTATTCATTCATCTTTTTCATCTCTTCTTTTTTAACAAACTGTTTCCTGCTAACAGCTGTAGAATCACACTGATACTCTGACATGTGGTGGTGACAGAGAGGAAGGAGGAAGTGTTTGCTGTCTGTCAATCCGCTGCTGGTCTCACTTCAAGCAGCTGCAGAATGGAGGAAACATCTGTCCAGAAGCTGCTGGGTGAGTCGGTTTGTAAAGTCCCGCAGCAGGTCAGTTATTCCAAAATCTAAAACAAATTGATTTCTTTTCAGTTGTGATGTCACTGATGAGCTGCTCGATAAAGGTCTCTGTTCACAAGGTCAGTGAACGTTTTCTGAGTCTGTGAAACTCTGAGAGACAAGTTATTGTGGAGGACACAGCTGGAAGTCAAGTTAAGCTGAAAGTGACTACTCCAGCATCCACTGTAAGGTCCGACCACTCCAAGTGATGCGAAGCCTCCTTAAAAAGCCGTTTTCAGGCTTGTGTGGGAGAAGCGTCAGTTGCTAGAATAGTGTGGGCAAAGAGGCCAGGCTTCATCTTTTGAATCTGGTTTAGAGACGTTTATTCTGCTCCTCCACCTGGTGGTGTTCTGTCCGTACTTCATCTCACTCTCCTCGTGGTGTCTTTGTATGGACACAGACCCACAGGTAACACTCTTCATTCACTGATTCACTGCATTTGCTGATCTGTAGTGTTGTTATTTATAATAGATTCATTATAATGCTTTTCCCTCCTCTAACACTGTTTTTAAATCTAATAATTACCTTCTCTGACAGGAAATGACATACTTGTCTCTATGGCAACAGCAGTAACCCACGTGGGACTTTGATAACATCACCACTGAGCTTCACTTCAAAACTTTAAAATGGGTCCATTAATTACCGTCTCTGCGTGGACTCAATTCATAAATGCTCCATAAAAAAAGAAAGTTTGTCAAGTTTAGATTGAGCTTTTATCCAAGTATTTTCTTACAATTAATGCAGGTGGGCGTCCAGATTTACTTACCAACAGGATTGTTAATGTACCTTTTTTAGGTCCA
The DNA here is from genome assembly GCA_033026295.1 of Channa striata. Taxonomy (NCBI): domain Eukaryota; kingdom Metazoa; phylum Chordata; class Actinopteri; order Anabantiformes; family Channidae; genus Channa; species Channa striata. The sequence goes on from CM065168.1 coordinate 45,045,896, forward strand.
TCTGGATAGAGTCTTAAAAAAAGGTCGAACTACCTGCTGACAGGTCCCGAAGTCACAAGAACTGCAAAAATCTGTTGTTTGCCGAGGCTGCGCAACATAATTAGCTCAATACATAAAATCATTATGTCCAGATATTTTTATTCGTTGGATTATTTGAAATAATCTAGAATCAAATCAAAGCAAAGACTCATTTTTATGTATTATTTTTAATACTGTTGTAAGTTTCAAGTTCTTTAAAGGATCATTTTGTTCATTAAATTAAATCTGAGTTTATTAAACAGACATTGTAACACAAAGGTTTTTTTTTATCCATATACTGTATATATTTGTAAACCAGTGGCACTATATGCTCAAAGGCAGAGTATAGGCCCGTTTGGTATCCATGGCAACACAACACTTCCTGTTTCTGGTTAAAAAAGTGAAAACTTAATTTTTTATTATTACTAAAGTAATTAGGATTTTTCTGTGTCAATGTAATGCACAGCCATCAATGTAAGACTTTGGGATCTTAAACGTCCTTAATAAAGCTTAAAGACCTTGAGATGTCCAAATAAATCTGGACACTAAAAAGGCTCAAAACTTTCTCTGTTATTAGTGGACGGTAACAAATCTTCAGACCTGCTGTCTAACACACTGAGGACAGACATCCACACGATGAGCCAACACAATTTGTATTTTTTTTATATAATGTCGTTGAACAATTACAGTTGGAAAAAATAGTTTACATGTACCTGAATACTTTGTATAGAAAATTAAAAAAATATAAACAAGCCAGTCCACAGCTTATGTTTGATATAATGTATCTCACCTACAGACATATTATTATTAAACCTTGAACAAAATAACTGGAATTAATGTTCTGAATGCAATACCTAAACCATTGTTCATTTTAACTTACTGTTAGTAATGGGTATTTAAAATTGTATTAATTTATGACGTGTGCTGCTGACCTGTTGGTCAGGCCGCCCTTGTATCTGGTTAAAGGTTGATAATAATAATAATGTTAACAGTGAATATGTCCCAGGGATTTAGCCCCTACCCTGAACCTTCCCACAGAATACTGACGATGAAGACAGCAACACTTCTGTAACATCAAGTGCTTATTTTAACCGAAATCACAGTCTTTGTACTAAAGTGATTCAAGTTTTGACTCAAGACTGTACATGCAGTATTTCCACTGTGTGGCGTTATTATTAAAATATGTAAGTTCTTCTTTAATCGTGGGTGTAGAACAGAATAAATGGATATTGGGCAGGTAAAGGACAGTCAGCAGGAGAAAACCCCAAACATGGCTTTGACTTCATCGTCACTGCTGACTGGAGTGAATCATGATTTGGTGAATCTGAAAGTAAATAATAAGTGAGTACATCAGTATTTACAGGAACAAACATGAACAAAAGTTCCTAGATGCCAGCGGCGTTCGACTCCTGTGAATCATTGCACTTCTCAAACATGTTCGGTCCCGTCAAGTGTAACGCTGCACAGCCAGTTAGTCAGAGAGAGAAAACACAAAGGATACAAATTGACTTTTAACAGCTGCTCAAATCATGTGCAATAATAATAATTTGTCACATCTTTAAAAAGGAACTAGTTAACATTTTTGGACAGAGGACAGATGATGTTTTTTAGAGTCATAATTCAAAAGCTGGTCATTCACAGTGGCTGGTTATTCTTTAGCTGGTTGACATGTTTTAACTCTAACTCTGACATTGATCTGGCAGGAACGTTTTAAACCCAGAACAAGTACTGGAGTATTATCACGAAACCCACGTGCAACGTATTTCTTTCATTTCAAGGGAACAATTTTAATTTTGAGAGTTAATTTTGAAAATATGCCGCTCACAAATATAGTCCCAAGTTCTTTGGCAAAGTTCACTGCAGCATCTAAAAATGTCACCAAACCGGGAGTTTGCAAATATGCAAATATGCTGTGACAGAGTTTAGCTGCAGCAGAAATGTGGAGAAATGATAAACAAGTAGAACGTCCTGACCTGAACCCGAGGAGAGTTTTGTTAACGGTCGTCTGTGTTAGTGATAGATTGGCCATAACCACGTGCAAGAACAGGATTATTACTGGTTACTGGATATTAATGGTCGACTTTGTCGCCCTGTCAGCTGTCACCACCTGCTGTTCTGTGGATATACGGTCGTATTAGTAACAGCTGTTCACAGGGGTGGAAAATAATGTGTTGCAAATTTTCCACATTCTGTTGAATAGCTGGGGTTGAATAATGAGCATGAAAACACATGGTTTTAATTAAACAGGCTCCAGCTAAACCATCTGCACTATGAAAATACACAGGAATTTTCACCACCTGCAGGTTTTATGGATGTGATGGACACGATCAGATTCACGAAACCTGCAATCGACATGTGAAAGGTGTTTTATCCTGTAGGACTCTCGTTCACTTTCTCACTTACACATGTAAACGTGAGTTCACAGCCAGTGATTCAGCTCCAACTGGAGACTAAAGCTGCTTGTTCATTGGGGCTGTGAGCTACTTTCAACAAGAATCACTAGTTTCATTTAGGTTTGTCTGTTTTTGTCTGTTTCATACAGGGATGGTTTTATTTGTGAGCTTCAGTATGTTCACTTGACATGAGATTAAAGAATCTGTGTGTTCACTTACAGCGTAAAGACACAAACTCCACAAGGAGAATAATGGACACAATCACTTTCAACATAAGAAACTGATACAACTCCAGCTCATTTTTATTATTCACGAGTCAAAAATAAAAAAAACTATATTTTGATATTAAAAACATTTTTAAGTATGAAAAAGGTCATTTGTGTATAAATTGACAAAACTGGCAGTTTATTGTTGTTGTCCAATATGAAATACCTGTTTCAAGATCATATTATTGCTTTTTATATCCTTTATATTTCTCATAAATCTTAAAACAAACAAAAATAATAAGAGCAACAATACATAAACCAAAAAATAACATAGCTGCTGCTACTCCATAAAATGTTGCTTCTTGTCTCCTCCATCCCCAGTGACTCTAGCTGCATCACCTGTAAGCAGAGAATGACATGTGAGCTGTCAGACATGATCCACTTTGCTACAAAGACTTCCAAGCCCGAGCCCCTAACCGGAACCCTGACCCTAAAACCCAGTCTTAACCCTCAAAAATCCCTTTGGAGTTGTGTGGACCAGTTAGAATGTCCACATTAGACAGGAGGCTATAAAGACATGCCCGCGCACGCACACACCTGAATCTTCGACGGTCAGGTTGATGGTGCTGAGGATCTCAGACTCGCGTCCATATCCAACACGACACTCATATGTTCCAGTATCACTGGTGTTGACGTTCTTCAGGATCAGAGAAACGTCTCTGTGTTTCATCTGTGGATCTCTCAGCTCCACTCGACCAAGAAAAGATGGATGTTGGAACTTTTTATATATACGATTATCTCTGAAGTACAACACAAACCCATCTGAGAACAGGTCAGGTCTAGTCCATTCCAACAGTTCGATGGTTTCATTCCCTGGGCCCTGACACTGAAGAATGACATCATGTCCAAGCTTCGCTTTTATCTCTTTTGAACCTAAATCATAAAACAAAAAAAACAGAGACAATCAGCATTACTAATATACTGCATTTGTGATCAAATTAATTGCTTAGGATACGATCCCTGTCTATGGGATTAACTTTTGGTAACTGGGAAAAGATTAGAAATGCCATTTTTATTTCGCTCACTGCTTAAAAAGTGAGAGAAAAAAAACAAACATAAAAAATGTCAGTACAGTGCCATCAAATATTACAATATTACACAAATATTACAAAAATAAGCAACAACTTAAGGTCCACGTTAGTCCAGTGAACCGTTCCAGCTTTGACAGAACTACTAGAACCGCCGGTGCTTTTTGGGGATTTGTTAAGATCCATCCTGTCCGGACCCAGGTTAGATCCCGGACTATTCGCCTTTATTTGCGGTTTGAGATTTGTTTACGAATAAAAAAAGTAAATTATGATTTGTCAGCAATTTATCGCCACTGTGAAATGGACGACACAGAGCTTAACATCCGCCAAAGAGTGTAGGAGAAAATGCTGTGATAAAGCGGGTCTTCATTTCCTGGTTTGTGGGCCCGAAACCTCCATGTGAGCTGGAGCGACGCCGTCAGTTATGTCAGTTATTAATTTCACAGATCAGCCCGCATATTCTCCGGGTCCCCTACATGACCGAATCCGTCCACGACCCGAAACCATCAGCTCGGATCATTTCCTGCCTGTCTTCATCGGTCAAAAAACGAAAGCAAGACACAAGAAAATAATCGAACGTGACGCGACATTAACGAAATCATAAACGGATTTGATTCATAAACGATCCTTCCTGATAAACCGCCGCGAATCTGCTGCTCACCTGTTGGACCAAGCGCCAGGTGAAGACAAACCACCAAGAACCAGGCGAACTTCGTCATCCTGCTGTTTGTCTCTCTGTCTGTCTTTCTGTCTGCTGCTGCTCGACACAGACCAGCAACTTCCGGTTCCTTCTTCTTCCTTCTTCACGTTCCTCCAGTCCACAGAGAGGACACCTGTGATCACAGGTAAATCACAGACGGATGGCTCCTCCTCCCGGGATCTACTCCCATCAGAGAACATGTCCATCAGAGAACATGTCCATCAGAGACATGTCCATCAGAGAACATGTCCATCAGAGAACATGTCCATCAGAGACGTGTCATCAGAGAACATGTCCATCAGAGACATGTCCATCAGAGACGTGTCCATCAGAGAACATGTCCATCAGAGAACATGTCCATCAGAGACGTGTCATCAGAGAACATGTCCATCAGAGACGTGTCCATCAGAGAACATGTCCATCAGAGACGTGTCCATCAGAGAACATGTCCATCAGAGACATGTCATCAGAGAACATGTCCATCAGAGACGTGTCCATCAGAGACGTGTCCATCAGAGACATGTCCATCAGAGACATGTCCACTCTGAAATGATTAAATCCCATCACTGTTATAGACCGTAAATGTGAGCAAAGTAAAGACTCCAGCGTTTATTACAGCAGAAACATGAGCTCGTACGTTTCATTTAATGTGACACAGAGACACAGCGGAGACACATGGACATCATGTCTGAGCTTTGGACAAAGAATAAAAATATAACTACACTGAGAAACTGAAATTACACATTTCTAATTTCACTGTATCTTGGGCTCATCTCAGTTTATATTTTCTTTATTTTCATTTCCTTTTCATTTCCAGCCAGACATAGAATAAACATCAGAAACAGCAAATCAGTTAAAAAAAGACACAGACGCTCAGGGTGTCCATGTCCCCGTGTCTGTCTGTTTGCAGCGACATGCATTTAGTTTCTTCATCACCGCATTTTAGTGGTTAAAGCAGAGAAAAGACACCGTCTCTCACTTCCTCTTGACTTTATCTCTACAGAAACGTTCAGGCTTTCTCTGAGCATAATCATCAAGTCGTTCAAAAAACGTGAATGTAAAAATAAATAAATGAATAAATGAAAGGTCAACAGAGAAAAGGACAGACGTTTAATTTCTTCTGGAAACTCATTTTAGACACTGCACAGATGATAAGTCATGGCTGTTTTTTTCTGCACAGGTTTACATCAATCAGCCACAACATTACTACCACCAGCTGGTTTTTATGTTGTCAACAAGCGTCACGATGAGAAAATGTTAATGTTGGTCTCTTTGAAAAAACAGAGCATCACAGCCTTACGTCCACCAGGTTCTAGCCTGGACCTTTGCTCTCTGATTAACCACAGCTAAAGAACTTACATAACAGCGTTTGAGAAAATTATTACATCACAGATACTCAGAAAGAATTTGTTTCTTTTCATTTAAAGTGAGTAAAAAAAGACATCGTGACTTGTTGTCATGTTGAAGTGTTTAGCGGAGCCGCTGCAGAGAAACTCACACCTTGACGAAGAGGAAGCAGGAGGCTCTTAGTAACTGTCAAACTGCTGCTGGTCTCACTTCAATCAGCTGCAGAATGGAGGAAACATCTGTCCAGAAGCTGCTGGGTGAGTCGGTTTGTAGTGTCCCACAGCAGGTCAGTTATTCTAAAATCTAACACAAGTTGATTTCTTTTCAGTTGTGATTTCACTGGTGAGCTGCTCGACAAACAAAGGTCAGTGAACGTTTTCTGACTCTGTGAAACTCTGAGGGACAAGTTGGTGAGGAGGACACAGCTGGAAGCTAGACTTTAGCCATCAGTGAGCTTCACCCTTAAAGTTGCATCATAAAAACTGTATTAGATCATTGTTACTTTCCAACAATGAAAAAAATAAAGTCTGAAAAAAACATCTGATACGTGTTAAAATATTAAGAAATCTGGCTTCAGTCCTTTTAGCCTCATTATCCACCACTGACATAACATCAGTTTTTGTCTGATGTCACAGTAGCTGCAGAGTCCAACTGTGTGAAAAGCAGCAACAGTGAAGGTAAAGACACATAAGTCCAAAGTGTTTGTGCTGGTGCGTGGTGGACAGCGGGCTCAGAGCGGCTGTAAAATGCAGCCGCAAGTTGAAAAGGTGGGACAGTGTGTAACAGCGTGTCACACTTTCTACTAAACCGTGCTGGAGACGTCAGGTTAATGTGAAGAAGCCTTCGGTTAAAGTCAATCAGGAATCACTGCCTGGTGGTGGAGAATCACAGCTGTGTGAGAAAGGAAAGAGAAATGATTCCGGCTCGTTTTAGTACTAGCTCAGTTCCGCCCTGTAGCTTTAATAGTAAAACCCAAACGTGGTTCAGGAGTGTTGTGAGAGGAAGTGGCACATATGGTTCCAAATGTCAAGACAGTGTCTTTGACATATGAGAAAACAAATCACATACTCAAATACGGTTCAGTTGTGTCTTTCTGGCCTGCTGGAAAATGACTGACTGCTGCTTATCATAAAATTCAAATTTATTTACTTAGAAGTGAATAAATAAATAAAACATGTCACCTCAGGCCTTTCAGCCTCTCTGACTGTGAGTCCCAGCTTCTCTCAGCTGTTTAACAGAGACTCTGTGTCTCTGAGCTGTGAGGACGAAGACAACTCCGCTGGATGGACACTGAGGAGGAACACGAGCAGAGAGACCAGGACAGAGTGTGACACTGACTGGGGAAAACGAGCTGGTTCTTCCTGTAAAATCAAGTTCACCACCCTATGGGACAGTGGAGTTTACTGGTGTGAGTCCAGACGTGGATCAACCAGTAACATCATCAGCATCACTGTTGTACCTGGTAAGATCAGACTGTGGAGTTAGTGTTGATGAGTCTGTGTGGAAATGGATGAAATGCTGTAGTTTGTCTCTGTGTTGAGGTGGAGCAGTGATCCTGCAGAGTCCTGTCCTCCCTGTGATGGAGGGACATGATGTCAGTCTTCAGTGTAAGACAGAGGACTCCTCCGAGCTCCCGGCTGATTTCTATAAAGATGGCTCCCTCATCGGGACTGAGCCTACAGGTCACATGACCATCCACCATGTTACCAAGTCTGATGAAGGCGTCTACAAGTGTAACATCAGCAGTCGTGGAGAGTCTCCACCCAGCTGGATCTACGTCACAGGTCAGGAGCTTCACTTTGGTTTCAACACTTATTTCATTGATGTACAAACCTGAACAGCTGGATTCTCTCTACAGAAAAACCTACAACTCCGCCTCCATCGACCTCCATAACTACAGCCATGTCCACATCAATACCTCTGCCAACAATAAGAACCAAACCCTCTGCCTCCACCTCCTTCCATCTGTGGTTCATGCTGCTCCTCCACTTTGTGGTGTTCTGTCCGTACTTCATCTCCACTGTCCTCATGGTGTCTTTATATCGACACAGACCCACAGGTAACACTATGAACATACACATCAACGCTATATATATATATATATATATATATATATATATATAACATATCATAAATTTATGAAGGTTTTTCTCCCATTAACACCATTTCTAAAATCTGAAACGACCAACCCGACAGGACCACCACCACCCACCCAGGACCCTGACGTCACCGCTGAGCATCACTTCTAAGTTGGTGGTTTGCTGTTACATGATGAGAACACACACATCAGTCAGATGGACACTTGTTTTTGTACACGCTGTGGTTTTCTTGTTGCTGACAGAGTGACACATCCTGTGCATGTTTTTGTGGTTTGGGTTCGTACAGAAGATCCGAAAAGTCAACGGTTAGTAACAGACTGAGGCTCCAACCACCATCTCTGTGGACACTCGCCTCATGTTTGCATTGAACTCAAACAAGAAATATGTCAAGGTTCGAAACTAATGCCAGTGGGCTTCCACGTTTAGCTCAATATCATCAATTTCAATTTTAGAAAAGCCCCATTATCAGAAAAATTAACCCGTTTCTAAAAGGCGTCAAAAACTAAATCTGTGATTTGATCATCCGTCTCCTCATCTACGGTACAGCTGGGTGTAAAGCTTTCCACACTCCTTGATCATTTTCCTTTCTGATGAAGAACATTAAGTTAATCAAAGGTGAATCAAGTATCATGTTGATGAAATAAATCTTTTTTTTGACATTTCAAACAAAGTGGATGCAAACATTTGCAAACACGTGAGAACGATGACAAGTTAAACTTTCTTTTTTTTTTTTATGTGTGTACGTGAACAAACCAGATATTTTATGTCAACATTGAATTGTCAATGAATTGTCATTATTTAGTAAAGTTTACCATCAACAGTTTGCAAGAAAAAACAATCACACACAGTGTAACTAGAACAAAACCTTTTTACTCCTAATAAAACGTCCATTATAATTTTTTTCCTTTCAGCAATATACAAAATGTGTATATTATTATAAATAATAAATACATTATCCTACAGTACAGACCTTTTAAAACAGGATTCAAGTTAACAATGAAGCAGAAACAAAAGGTTTGAATGTATCACAGCATGCACCACCTCAGAGCGGCACCGTCAGGTTTCAGCCGATGTTTTGGCCAAGTATGCGAACACGTTCGAGGAATCTGTCATTGGTTGCTCCCCGAGACATGTTCAAGGACTTACAATACAGACAATATGGAAATGACAAATAATATCCGGGGTACAATAACATGTTAATGTGTCCAGTGTTTGCATGGATACCAGCAACGTATCAGTGAGGTCAGTCTGTTCTTGTCCCGTTTGGTCGCTGCTAATGTGGCAGGTCGAACTTCCTCAGCTGTCTTAGGAAAGACCATCGGCTGCGGAGCCTTCCTGAGGATGGAGTCAGCGTTGTTGTCCCACGGCAAGTCATGTCAGATGTTGGCTGCAAAATGTTAAGGTTTACACAGGCCTGTCATGACAGTCTTGAGAATATTCAGGTGGTTCGGTGCTAGTCGTTCAAGTGATTTCACAGACGTCACTTAGTCCTGTGATAGCAGCTTTCTTAGGGGATGGAATTCTTGTTGAAAGGTTTCTGGGACTTCACACAGCTGCAGATGGACAGAAAATACATAAAAATAGACCTAAAGAGCGCTCGTCTTAGATAGATAACAAGAAGACAACAACACTTTTATGTTTTAAATAGTTTGGACTTTCTCCACTATTTGTCCTTCAGCTCCACCCGCTTCTTAACAGATGGATGCTGGTTGTCCAGATCTTGTTGCCTGTCCTTTGTTTCCAGTTCAGGTCTGTCCACATCACTGATGCTGCTGGAACCTCCACACACTAGACTGATCATCTGTCAAGGGGGAGGCCATCATTTTTCTCTGCACTGAGGCAAAAGAAAACTAAATTTGAGGAAAAATTTGCAGAATTCATTCGATCCTCAAACCTGACAACTAAAAAACAAGGCAGTAAACTTTATGCGTTTGCACACTGCTGCATGGACATAAGGAAAATGCTGCTTAACTGCAGATAAACTTTAGCATGACTTTTTAAGAGTGAATATTAAACCATTCATAACTGCTGTTAGTAGATCAATGAGGATATTAACATTGTTCAATCAATAAAATACTTATACAATACAACTTCTACACAAATGGTTAAAATGTTTTGTGGGCTGAAGACATTAAAGCCTAATTGCTTAGGAAGAATATATAGTCTACACCAACATAAACTTAGAAAGCAACATGCTAGTGTGCAGATGGTTCAGTGGTACAGGGCGGTTCTGGGTTCAAACCTGCCACCTGGACTTTTTTTGGCCCACAGCCCAAAGTCGATAAATGCCAATTACAGCAGTTGGAGCAGATTTGACTCTCGTCATGGAGATGTTTTTCTTTTCTATGTCTGTGTTCTGTGTTTGAGCATTCAGGTGTTGAAGTGAAAATAAAATAAAATGAAATGAGATGAAATGATGTTAATTGAATGGTAATGCAAAGAAAATGACACAGAGGTTCTGACAATTGTGAATAATTGAAACTGTGTTGAGATGAACAGCGGGAGAGTCACCTTTTTACGCTGTGCGGTTATTTGTTTTTAAGTTTTCTTTAACTTTGCTGAGTGACGGGTTTTGTGCTCATGAACAACATTTTCCATTTCTTAAATTATTGGAGTTTTGAATTTATTATTTGAGACCTGTATTTAAAAAGAAGAAAAGTGGAAAAATTAAAAAAGATCTAAGAAAAGTAAATAAGTAACTGGCCAAATACTGGAGTTTGTTTCTTACTGTGTCACAGTGGATATTTAAACACACATATGCATAAACACTTCGGACGGGAGCGGGCTGATTCCTTCTCCCCCGGCTCTTTCCTTTTGCCCTTTTCTTTTTGTCTTTTGCTCCATGTTGCTGTAAGTAGCTTCTTTTAACTGAGTGAGTTTTTTTATCCTGTCTGGTGCGAATTGGAACCTCTGTGTATTATTGTACAATAAACTTATTTTCTTAATATATGGACTTATTGTGGTCTAAGTTTATCCACAACAAAGTCATTTGAATCTGTAACCTTATATTTATTATAAAAATGATCTGATATAAAAAACTTTTAGAGGAGGCCACCTCTACTGCAACACTTACGCTCAGCGCCGGAACGAGTTGTCTTTAGGTCACACCAATGCTGTGTTCTCTGGCAAGACATTTCTGCGAGAAAAAAAATGAAAGAGTAACATTTTGTTAAAGAGAAAATGTAGTTTCAGTGACCTCTTTAGTGCAAAAGCTTCTCATCCAGTCTTTCATCTTTCAGTGTGTGCGGTACACAATCTCCATACATTTGTACAAATGAAAAAGACTGAGTCAATTTAAATCACTCAATCAAGGACCCAAGCAAGTTAATGAGAATTACTAATAAACTGAAACAAACAACAGTCATGTGCAAAGCTTAGTTTTTCATTATTTTGAAACGAAGTAAACCAAAGAATTTACTTTGCATTCCTGTGTCCTCTTCAGCAATGTCATCTTACTTCTGTTTGGGCTTTTCCCATCAGGGGTCGCCACAGCGAATCATCCGTTTCCACTTCACTCTATCCTGGGCATCTTCCACTCTGACACCAGCTAACCTCATGTCATCAGCGATCTGAAAGGCAGACAAGCTCAACACACAAGTAGATGGTGGATGCCTTTAAAAGAAATCAACAAAACATGAATCAAAGTGTGGAAATAAATATGTATGCCAGCAAGGGTTCGCCAACGTCTCCCCTTACTGGGCCCTGTACAAGACAAAACACGTTATTATGAGATTTAAGAAGCTTTGTCAATCCACAGTACACACAAACATACAGTGAACTGAAATGGTTTTCCACAAAACATAACCCAAGTCACTAAACATAGGAAGAAAAAAAGCAAACAAAATATTTAAAATGCAATTAATACGAAGGGGCTGATGCTTTAGGTTTGTAGAGGTGTATCAATATTTATCATTAAGGTGCTTTTTTATTTAATATTCTTCCATGTTGAGAATGTTGGTCTGAGTAGAAGTGAGGCAACATCAGGGGAAACTTCTCCTTTCAAAACTATGAGTGTTTGGGGGGGTAGAGCGTTCAGATCTCTTACAACCTTCAGAGAGCGGCTAAGGAGATGGTTGGCTTTGCGGACACATGTATCGGAACAATGTCCACTAGTTTACGGTTCCTCGAAAGGATTTGTGGTCAGAATGAAGTGATCCAGTTTTTAGGAACATTTAAAGCATCCTTGTAGAACATAAAGTCACGTAAAGGCGGTAATTTTACTTTCCATTTCCTGTTGACTTAGACTTCTTCCGTAAACACCAGTTTGCTAAATGCGACACTGCCCCATTGGGAACACGTACGTCTGCAGAGAAAGTAGAAAACTGGCGTGTCTTTACATATGTGAAGCACATGTGACATAAGAGAAGGAGGACACTTGCCTTCCAACGCCTGTGTTGGAAGTGGCGGCATTGGTGATCTTCTTTTTCTGGTGGTTCACAGGAAGTTGTCCACAGGCTATAAAGTTGACGCTAACACACTCTTCAGCAAAGTCATAAAAAGTTAGGGGGCGATGTTGAGTAGATATTCTCCAGAAGTCAACCAAAAACTATTACATTTTTCATACGTTGAAAAAAAACTTGGGGAGATTGGGGTTCCTGCACCACTTGGTTAGTTGGTCCAGGAATTTACGGATAAGGCCAACCACTGCTGGGTCACTGGATCTGACAGCCAGTGCAGCCATGTGCTAGTAGGGTGGACAGTAGATCGAGAACACATCCTGTGTGGGCACCGGCGCTGGCACATTTCTCTAGTCTTGTGCCAGTAAAAATGAAGATAAAATCACGTCCCCAAAATAAAGTTTGTGTGGATATAGAGGGCTCACTGTATCTGTGCCACCATTTTTCAAATAAAATTAAAAATACGTTGTTTGTTTTTGGACTTGCACACTACATTTTGCCCTTACACCTACACATCTGTTTACCCAAACTGACCAGAACTGACATCAACTTCACATTTGAAGTTATGACAGCTATGGAGATATTAGGGGCTATTTAGGGATTTTGCCCATCTAAGCAAAGGCAAGACGTGGGTAACTAATGCTAACGTTAGTGTCGCGATAATTAACGCGAGAGTTTAACGAAAATGCTGACCTATTCTAGACACGCTTAGTTAACACTACTAGTTGAGCCGGGCAAGCTACAGTTAACCAAATTGGTGATGGTGAACGCTTGCAGGAGGAAGTTAAGAGACAGATGTCACTTTTGTAGCTATGTCTTTATTGGCATTCATATTTACACAAAAATTCTAAATGACTGAGATAGGCCAAAGTGTGTCAAGTTTTTATAGTTCCATCCATCTTCATCTCATCAAGAGCCAGGCCAGTGAAATCACCCTCAGAGACGGTGGAGGATCTCGGCATTCCTGCAGTGCCCCACTCCAGCAGATCAGTGCATCTATGCACATTTCATCAAGAGCCAGGCCAGTGGAATCACCCTCAGAGATGGTGGAGGATCTCGGCATTCCTGCAGTGCCCCACTCCAGCAGATCGGTGCATCTAGCAGACAGTCTGGGAGCCGAGTGCGCTGGACACCAATATCTGCAGAAGGTCATGCCCTCATCCAAGAGCTTGTATCCTCTGGTATATCAAGCCATCAGAGTTGCCCCATCAAGCTCAAAGTTGCCCCATTGATCTTGACATGTTTTCATCTAGGCATCTTTAGCCAAAAATTCAACCCACTCAAGGTGATGCCCCAGCTCGAGCCAGCCTCCCATTAGTGCTAGGATTATTTCAATCTCTAGCTGTGATCGCAATTTCTGCGAGGACAGTGGAACTCATCACTTCCAATTAATACTCTGGGTGGCCACCACCCTCAACGTCAATCTTCTCCCCTCTCGTCACCGACTTTGTGAAGAGGTTTCATCTCTTAACCGACGTCTTCCTCAGTTCTGACCAACTGGCCAGAGAGGCAGTCATAGAAATTCTGTGGAGTCATTAAGTTGTTGACCTTGATGTTCTTCTGGGGGTTGTTGTCCCGCCCCACTGTCACGTGTGCCATTAGGGTTCATTGTTTCAGCTATCTGAAAGCAGACAGTCTGGGAGCCGAGTGCGCTGGACACCAATAGCTGCAGAAGGGCTCATCATTGTTTCAAGCTATCAAGCTCAAAGTTGCCCCATTTCATGTTTTTCAGCATCATCCACTGAAACAACTCTCTTTTAGTGAATTATTTCAATCTCTAGCTGTGTGTACCAATCTTCTCCCCTCTCGTCACCGACTTTGTGAAAAGCAAATGTCTGAGAAATTCTAAGACAAGTTGTTGACCTTGATGTTCTTCTGGGGTTGTTGTCCCGCCCCATATAGGGTTCCAGACTTTATCTTCTGAGCCCCATCAAGCTCAAAGTTGCCCCATTGATCGTGACATGTTTTAATCTAGGCATCTTTAGCCAAAAATTCAACCCACTCAAGGTGATGCTCGAGCCAGCCTCTAATGCTAGGATTATGCTGTGAGCTTGTGCACTCTGGGTGGCCACCACCCTCAACGTCAATCTTCTCCCCTTTACTTTGGAAGGTTTCATCTCTTACGTCTTCCTCAGTTGGATGACCAACTGGCCAGAAGGCAGTCATAGAAATTCTGTGAGTCATTAAGTTGTTGTCCTTGATGTTCTTCTGGGGTTGTTTGCCCCACTGTCACGTGTGCTATAAATGAAACATCCACTGAAACAACTTCCGTGAAAGCAAAGTTCAATGTCGATTTAAACATCTTGGTATGTCTCCGTGAGCTTGTGCGTGCTGATTGTAACGTGGATGAAAAAATTTGAGCGTGTTGATTTTCTCTATAAATGAAACACCGTTTCCTACAGTTCAAGTTTAAACAGTTCGTGCGCTGTGATTTTTTACAGTTCTGGGAAATGCAGTTGTGGACAATGTCCAAGGCTGAATTCTCCTAACATTATCTGAAGTTCATATGTGAAATAGGACTGAGCATGTGACAACCGCCTAGGAAGTGATGAAAGAGCTGCACGCCAAGTGTTTCATAACCGGCATCGTAGTCCAACTCCTCTAAAGAGGGTCGTTCCAGTCTGACATAAACAGATTCTTTAACACATCATTCAAACCAATGTACAAATCTGTGCATTCTCGCTGCATTGGACTGGATATATTACATTATTCTGCTTATATGTTGGTGTTTTATCTAAAGCATGTGACTGTTGCAGTCACATGCTTTAGATGTGGAACACTGCAGACTGTACTTTATCTATACCCCCCCACACAGGCAGACAGTGGCCAAGCCCTTTGAAACCTAAGGGAGGACCCTGCTGCAGTCTATCTTCTATTCGTGATTTATGGTTCACACCAGCTCGTGATGCCTGTTTCTGGTCCTTACGTTTTCTGAAACGTAAGACCAGAAAACAAATAATCAGAAGAAAAGCTGCCACAATAGTTATGAGTACAATACTGACTGTGCGGTCCCCATCTTTTTTTTCTCCAGCTTTGTTTCTTTCTTTCGCAGAGTTTCCAGCTGTGTGATCTGTAAAAGAGAAGCAGAGGTCAGGGGTCAGTTAGGTAATGAATAAATCCCCTCCTTAAACTCCTGTCAGACATGATCTACTGCACTTTGATCCCATCACTCATAGCAGCTGTTTGCTACAAAGTCTCATCAGCAACATCTTTAGGAAACACACACATCTGATCTGGGACGGTTCACTGTCACACCAACTAGTAAAGCAGCTGCAATCTGCACTCTTTTGAGTTTGGACTTTCACCACCTCACCTGGTAAAGTCACAAACTCGTATCCAACAGTCAGGTTGAAGACAGTCTCCCAGCGCTTTTTCTGAGTGTCTATGATCTTACACGCGTATGTTCCAGTCTCATTCAGCCTCACGTTCTCCAGAATCACAGAGAGGTGTCCACCTTTTATCCTATTGTCCTCCAGCGTCACCCGGTTCCAGAAAGTGTGATGCTGGTATTCTGTAGAAGACTGCTTGTCCTGGTAATAAAACATATATTCTTCCCCTAAATCAGGATTGGAACATCTCACGCCGAGGACGTCGATGTTGCTGGGAGCATGAAATGGCAGAGTGACGTTCTGGCCAGGCTCAGCTGTGATGTTGACTGAAACAAAAACAGGAAAAAAAGGGGATTTTTTTTAAGCACTTAATCTTTGTCTACGCAACACGCTCATCCTCAGCGGAGTAAAACAAAGTATCTCTGAGCACTTAAACAGTCTGGGTAGACATAGTTTTACAGAAAAACATTTCTCATAAACAAAATTACACAGAGGATCACTGCTCTCTGAATTTCAGAAGAAAATGTGCCAAGTCTTAGTTTACTTTAAAGTAAACTTTAACTTGAACAAATACATTCTATTACTGAATAATTTCTTACGTAGTTTGTGTAAAAAACTTGTGTAAAAAGATGCGTCATCATTCATGGTCTGAGATGCCAGTGATTTGTTAATCATACATTTTTAAATAAAGAAAAATCATCTGCAATATACACCAACCAACCCCAAGATGATATTTGTACTATGTGTTTATCATTGAGGTCATGTTGGGTATGGAGTGGCACCTTAATTAAAGTGAATGACCCATCTGCTTGGTCTGTTACTAATAAAACAGGATTGATAAGGACGTGAAGGTTTGTCATTTGTTATTTATCAACACTAAGGGCTTTTTTCATATGTTACTTGTGCAATTTATTGTGCATAGGTTGAATTGTCAATAAGGTCACCACCACAGTGCAGTTCAACTGCAGCTCTCTCATTATGTCACTATATTTATCGAGATTCTTTCCACACAATAATAACCACTTATAAAACAAAGTTATGAAAGTAAAAAGCCAAAACGTATTAAGTAGCAGGCCTAGCTGTTTTTATTAGGCTATTGTGGTGTAACCCTAATTCCTGCACGTTATTTTTCTTCTATATTTGAGTTATACTTTTTTATATGCACAGCTGACCTCTACATATATATATTTCTTTTAAGCCCATTACATTAAGTTGCCCGGTTCAATTTGATTTATTATTTATGTTTACAGCATCACTTCAGTATCAGTTACTGTTTATTATTTTATTTATATATCGGGTATACAGTCAACCTATAGTTCCTACCTGCCCTGGGTTCCCAGGGGGAACAGAGGGCATGTGACGCAAGTTAAGACGAGGTGTGTGAAAGTTAAGTTGTCTGTCTTGCCGTGTTGACGTTTATTAACAAATTATCCACATTCATTCGCTCATTACCCACAGCCCAGAGACACTGGAGAGTATCACCACATCAAAAATCAGGGTTACTTTGGTCTCATAATATTAGAGGAACTTATCACTCGCTCTCTTGGAATAAATATTATAAAGACTGAGTTTAATGCTGTTGTTAACAAAATTTTAAATCTAATCAGAATTTGTCTGACAAACTTCCAAAAGGTGAAAATTTCAAAGAGAGAGATCACTTCACCCAATTAATAAATATGCAATAATCAGTGTATTTATAACCGGAGAAGACACGACTGACAGTCCACACCCCAACCTAACCCCGGGGAAACGGACTTCAACACATAAGTGGTGAAAAGTTATGACTGGTTTGTGTCTGACACAATAAACAATATTGATAACACTGCTGCCGATAAATCACAATACTAATAATGTCACACACACACACACACACACACACACACACACACACACACACACACTTTGCAGCTCATTAAATCGTCAAATGACTCATTTGTGGAAAACCCCACTGACGTGTAAGAATCACCAAGACACAGCAGCGGGAGCAGGAAACTGACAGCCCTCAGTTATGAAGAGTTTCTGTGTTTGTGAATATTCATATATTAAATAAACACATTTAAAGTGATTTACAGGCGACGTGACGTCTTGTCGTTAAACTCGCTGTATTTTACGTGTAAACCATGTGACGACACGTTTGGCAGTTCGTCGGTTTGCGGCCTTCACCGTGACAGAACCGGCATTTCAGTGAACCGGTTCGGTTCTTTACTTACAGTCGGTTTAACTCCCTGTGACGTTTCCTAAAAACTCACCTTCGGCGGAAACGGCGGGTAAAAGTCTCAGGACGAGTCCGACAAACAAAGCGGGAACAGACATGACGACGATCGAACCGGCTTCTTCCTCAGTCTGGAACTTTCTCCAAGTCTCTCTGGTTTACACTTGTCCAGGTCCCACCCACCTGTTCAGGTTCCTCTGATGCCCCACAGCGCCTCCTACCGGCCTGGATGTGCGGACAGGTCAGAGTTTAAAGAGATGAAATATGATTCAGATGAAATAGGGTAAAGCTGTATTCGTCCCCACAGTTTACAGATAAACCAGCTGCGGAGACGCGTCTGGTTTTCATTAAACCACCACAAAGACAATCGCAGGACGTGTCACCCTGTCAGCTGAACCCACGACGAGCTCTTTCTTCATCCTTTACTCTGTGATGTGGATGTTTGGTTTATTAACGAGGCTGAAAAAGTCTATAGGCCCTTTTGTAAATCTGAAAATAACCATATAATACGTCTAATACTTGGTTTTGTGTACACCTGCCCTTTCTAAAACCAATAAAATGTTAAATTCCGTGGTCTACATCAGAGAAGGAGGCTTTCTGTCCGCTACATTAAGAAGCTCCCAGCTACAAAGTTGACAAGGTCGTCCAGAAATGTTTTTTTCTGGGTCTTGACCATAAGCATCTTTGTTGAACCAGCAACTATGAGATACACAACTACGATTGTGTAGTTCACTCACCCAAGGCCTGATGTGCTTGTGTTGGACACCAACACAACAAAGAGCAAAGAGCTGCTGCACATGCAAAACCACAAAAAAAAAGAACACACTAATGTATGAGTCAAAATTTTAATTTTTTATACAATTTTGTTAAAAAAATGTACAGTAGGAAAAAATATATGTATTTAAAATAGTTATTCTATATTTGTTAAATAAAATAAATAGTATTATTGTTGACAGGGAAGATGGTAGAAAGCAGTGTACACCTGGTCAGGTCTACAGTCCAGGTGTTCACACAGGTGTGACCAACAAGCAACTGAGCACATAAGAAATAATTTACTAAAATAAATAAAATTTGCAGTTGGTGAAAGTGTGTGTGATGATCCCTGTGACCCTGTGGATAAACACACTGATGCAGCTGTCGCTCACATCTGCATCTGTACTCATCAGTAAACCTGCCGCTTGACAAACACATTCACCGTTCACTTTGTTTTAGGCCTGGGGTTTACTGGAAAACAACAAGTCCATCTATTATTTCCAATTTATGTCTCACACCACCTGATGGAAGTTAGTTTTAACAGGGGAATGGTAGAGTCGATTATTAATACACTGGATAAACATCCAAACACAAAGACAAATCACAGAAATTATCACAAAGGCTTCCAGTCCGGTACGTCCTCTGCTGTCTCCATTTGTTTTTTCACTTTCGTCAGTTTCGCCAGCTGTGTCTCCTGCAGACGAGAATCAGATGGGAGGCGTTAGATGTTAGGTACCATTTTCTCATGTGACTCATTATGTCCAGACTCTCACCTGTATAATTTGCAGACTTGTCTGTAACATTGAGGTGGACGATGGTGAGATTGGTATTTGTCTTGTTCAAATCTTTGACCTGACACACGTAAACTCCAGAATATTCAGTTGTCGCATTCTTTAGAATGACCGACACGTCTCCACCTTTAATCTCACTGTCAATCAGCGCCACCTGGTTCGTAAAGGCAGGATGTTGGTTGTCTAGATCGGGCTGCCCATCCCGATAAAAAAACACGTATTTAGGCCCCAGGTTGGTTTTGAACCACTTGACGCTGAGGAACACTGTGTTGTTGGGAACCCAACATGGCAGAAAGATGTTCTGTCCAGCCTCATATGGGATGGATATCTGGTCTGAAACACAGAAATAAGAGGAAAATGAAAGAAGTTCAAGTTAAAATTGTGTCAAATATGCCTAACAATCTCTCCAGTGTCTCCACCTCATCCTTAACCAATTAGAGTGAAGTGCTTCTTTGCACTATGGTTAGTCAGGGTACACAATACATCATTTTCCAGCAACATTTCTCCAGCTTCAGCTGAGTCGAGCTGCTTCGTGTCTCATTCAGATTTATAATTGAACGCAAACTCTCTCTGAATACAAGTTCCACACGTTTTTGCCTGTTAATTTGGATGTACAGCATTTGGTCTGCACTTCAACACATCTCCACACAGTCGACACGTGGACATGGCCATAACACCTCTGCACTAAACACTTGAGACACACAGCGCCATCCATGTTTTAGCTTTAGTTTTCTTTTCTCAGGACTCCCAGGTAAGTGTTTCACTTTATGTTGGCACCATAATGGGTTAATAGTGGTTCTTGAACCGTCCCAGTCTTGAACCAGCACAGTCCCAAAAGTGGACACAGAACAAAATTAGGTAAAGACAGAAGAACTGGGGAAGATATGGAGGATTGTGGACTGGACTATTTAAATAAAAGACCAGGAAGTCATTCTACTGCCCCAGTGTAAATAATCTAAGTCAGTAGAGGGTTAGCGGTGAAGGAGAGTGACGTTCTGACGACAGTTTGTGTTTTATCGCGACCAGCTAGTGGGTTGGGTTTCCTGAGTCTCTCCCAAATTTGATTTGTTGGACTGACATGTGTAAGTGATGAGACATAACACTACTCTGAAGGGGAGACATGGGGACATCCAAGGGCTTGAATTAAGACAACAGAAGAAGGTGATCAGACACAGCCCATCCAGTCTTAACCCAGACTTACCACTTCTAAACAACCTCCCAGCTGAGTTTTACAGCCCAGACAGGTTCTGTTAAAGATAGAATATAACTAGAAATTGCTTTTCTCAACTCTACAAAAGTTTTGCTTCAGGATCTCATTTATTCACTGGATAATTAATTAAAAGATGTCACCAAAGGCCACTATCAGTACAGATGGGACCACAGGGGGACCACACACACACAGGGGGTTGGGTTTAGAGGTATGCTTAAGATCACTTTGAGTGCTTTGTTGTAATAGGGCCATAAAGAATGTAGTAGATGGCGGGTTCTCGGGTCACAAGGTCCACAGGAAAGGTACAATAAAAGGATTTCATTGCATTCACAGACTGCATGAACAGATTATCTAAAATGAGAAAGACAATGGTGACTATCAACAGGTTTTCCTCATCCATGTTTTTGTGATGGTGGTTCCTTTGGTGAGTTTGATTATAAAGAGAAAGGGTTTTGAGAGATACAAGTCAGAAGATGCTGACATGCTCTAATGTTCTTTTCAATACCAGCATGTATTAAATACAAATTGTTCATGACACTGAGTCCAGTCGTCAGTTATTTCAATGATCTAGTAACAGTCAACTAAGGAAGGGCGACATTTTAAAAACAATCCTCCAAGCTGTCAGAGATGTTCAGTCACAACTTCACATCATTACTTAAATCAATACAAGATGATCCTAACAGTTGGTTCCTTCTATCCGTCTCTAATCTACCCAACAATAACTGAAAGTCACTAAACTGTGCATTCACTGCATATAAACCCTACGCATATCTATCTCCAAACGGGGGTTTGAAGCTCCTAATTTAGAGTGGTCACCTACCCAACCAGCAAAACAATGTAAACACATGGCTCAACACCAATCAAATGAACAAACTATTTGCATTTACCTGTTAAATTTTCCATTTATCATTCAGGAAGTATTTTCCAAATGTGATCATTTCTCTGTTACGTTGCTGGATAGCACCAAACTAGATTTCATAATTACAATTAAAGCTTTAAACTTTCCTTCCAGAGGACAGCTGTATGTAAAAAAAAAATAGATGTCTGTAAGTTCCTGTCTGATGCCTCACTCACAAATATTCATTGTGGTAGTTGTTTGTGATCCTAAATGAATGTCTAGGAATGTTAATATGAATGCACAAATGTGTTCATATGTACGCTTACAGATGTGGATAAAATTGTTGGTACCCTTCCATTAAAGACAATAAAAACCTACAATGGTCACTAAAATAACTTATAAATTATAGTAAAGTAATGAAATAAGAATTACTAAAAATTAATTAATTAAAACCAGACATTGCAAGTAGTGATATGTCTGTATGTTTGTAATATCAATTAATTTGTAATTTTTTCTTTTCCCTCTTCATAAAGATGAACACACAATAGTTTTCTTTCTACTGCCACAGTAGGTTTATTGCAATTTCCTGGTGGTCTGTATAATGTGATCATAAATTGTGGTCTCATTTTCATCCAAAGTCCAGGAACCTACCAGCTGTCACATCACAAGCCGTTAGCTTTTAACTACAGTGCCAAGTAAAAATAAGTCAACTTCCAACCTCCTACTCAACATAGATTGGTCATAAAACATGAACTTATCTTCACCAAAGTTATAAATATCAACACGGGACAATGTTGCTAAACTAATAACACACAAACAGTCATAAACTCATCAGACATAATATTATCTAATGCAATCCAGTACTGCAGGTCAGCCATGAATTTTACTTTTATCAGGTTATAATTTCCCTATTTTAATGGTTGAATGTGTCAGAAAGGTGACAAGTTCTACTCTCTGTTTATCATTGATGTCAAAGTGGGTGGTGGAGTCCTCCTGGAGTGTGTTACAGGAAGCACTGTTTCTAATGTTTTGGCCAAGATAGCTCTGAACCTCACGTCCATTCTTAATTCATTGATTGGATTCCACATTGGACATTGGACAAGGTTTGCCATAAATTCTTTTCCAACATCAATTTGCATATGTAATACATGTTTTCAATAAAGACAAAGAAACATGAGTGTTTGTACTCGCCTAGAAATTTTGTGTTTCTTGATATTAGTGACATTGGTCAATAACAGAAACTCAGATTTTTAACCTGGCTTTTCAACTATTTTACCCACTCCATTCATTTCTTTATCTATTACTTTCTTTTGCCTTTTAAAAAAAAATCATTCTATTGTTTTTATTCATTGTTTTGATCTGTTTATGTATTTTTTTCCCAATTTTTGCATTTGTACAAATTTAATTTGTTTCATCGTGTTCTTAACATTTAACATTATGATTATGCAGTTTTGTTTTATTTTTAAACTTCAAATCGTGTGCACTGGTCACATACTCTGTTATAATCTCATACGATTATTTCTTTTGCCCTTGTTGGATTTGCATTGCTGACTTTTCTATTTTTATATGTTTATTAATTTTTTTATTTCATAAACTCCTGTTTTATGAACATTAACACAGTTTTGGCTCTTTAGCTTGTATTGTTTTTGCTTGGACACCTTTTTAAACATTTAATTTGTAAAGCACTTAGAACTGTATGAAAGGTACAATTTAATTGATTCGACCAATGAAAATCAGATCATATTTGATGACCAATGTATAGAACAGGAAATCCCTAGTTCACTTACCTTTCTCTTGCCTCAGCTAAATGTCTTATCAAATTATTTGTTTATGGAAAACCTCATTACGTGTTCACTAGTGTAAATTACTGAAATTATCAAAAAGAAACAAAAATCATGAAAATGTATGACATTTTGGAGGATCCTGGGCCATTTGACCTGCTCCTTTATTGTAAACTCACTGTGGCCATGACAAGAGGTAAAGGAGTTTATGTGGGCAAGTGTTTAAAGTGTGTATTTGGGGATTGAAGGTGCTTGTGTACAGTAACAGATGTGTTGGGAGAAAGCTGAAGCAAACCCCCATTAATGTTCATTCAGAATCATGTGGATCTGTTTTAGTTTCACACGGGAGGAGGCACTGTTGGCTTAAAATTGGGTCACATAGATTTTGTGGTTGTAAATTAATTTTCACAATCTCAATGTTGTAACAGCAGTTCATATATATATACAAAAGGTTTGTATATCTAGAAAAGACTCCAACTGGGTGAATTGTTTGCAAACTCTATTTGGAGCCGGAGTATCTCACGCAGTGTTCGATGGTTGAATGCTTTGCTTTCACACAGGTTTCATCTTTGTATCTGAACATTGGGTGTTATTGCAACCATGTGGGAATTCCCAAATGTCTTAAAAAAAAATCTATACTTTTGAGGACATAATTCCTAGCCCCTCCCCCTAACATCACAACTGAATGCCTAACTCTATAAACCGGCCAAAATGTCCTCACTTCACAAAAATGTCACTTTGTCGTTAAAAAATGAAATTTGGTCCTCACTAAGTAGTATCTACAGGAACACACACATACACACAGTAAAAACCTGGGACGAAAGTTGTAATATATTACTATACATGGTGAAAAAATATTGTTATACTAGGTTTAGAAAAAATTTTGGCAGGTACACAATAACACACAATTTCATCATGTTTTCATTCTAATGAAAACCTTTTACTATTGATGATCCACCTTTCAGTGGATCACTGATCACCAAACCAAATGTGAAGCAAACGTCTTTTTTTAATAACATGAAGGCAAATTCATTGAAACTAACAAAGCCCTCATGTTTGGATGCTCATAAATAGGTTTTCTTTCGAGGTTACAAAAACATTTACACCAATGCATTCTTGTTTAGACTGATGACATTTACACTTTATGAGAGTCCAAACTTGAGGACAATATTGTTATGGGTGGACTTTGCATTTACTTTATTAAATAACTGCACAGTACAGTAACTTCAAACTTGGTATATTAATGAAAATATTTTTTTAACAGAATGCACACAATTATATTATTAAACTGTTATTTTGTACCTGCCAATACATTTTTCATTTTCTAGACATTAGCAAACATGGATATGCATCATCATAACAAATTGTTCGCTTTGAAGAGAATGCATTACAATCAGCAGAGTTTTCCCTATATATTTACTGTTTCAATTAAGTCCAGTTGTTCAACTATATATTATGTTTGAGTTATAACAAGCAAAAAGATATTTCACAAATTTTTCTTTACTTGTTTTATCCGTTGTGTTAAGACACTTTTGTCATATTTCACCCATGTATGAATTAATACATTCTATTAACTACGTGAAACCTTTAAATCTGCTGCATTTCTCGATGTGCAACAATCCCGGAGCTTTTGGCCGGAAATAAAGCGCGACTGCTTTGACGGAGGAATGACGTCAGACTCCGCAGATTCAGCGTTTGTAAATATCACTTGCGACGTGACGTCTTGTTGTTAAATTCGCCGTATTTTACAATGTGACGACACGTTTTTGGGAGAAAATCTGTGAACAATAAGTGACGTGAGAGCAAAGCCGCCGCTTCCTGATGGGTTTAACGACACCGAGCAGTTCGTCGGTTTGCGGCCTTCACCGTGACAGAACCGGCATTTCACTGAACCGGTTCGGTTCTTTACTCGCACTCACTCAAAGTCGGACTGATCTTAACGACGCACACGCCGTAAAACTCACCTTCGGAGGAAACGGCGGATAAAAACGGCAGGAGGAATCCGGCGAACAGCGCGGGAACAGACATGACCACGATCCAGTCCAACTTCTTCCTCAATCTGGAACTTTCCATAACTTTTCTATAAATGTACTGATAGGTCCCTCCCACCTGTTCAGGTTCTTCTGGTTCCTCTAGGGTGGGCGTGGACAAGTCCTCGCTCTACATACACATTATAGAAAGAAAATAATAATAAAAGTAAAACACATATGAGACATATTCAAGTCATATTCTCTACACTGTGTATGACGTTGTTCCCATGTGACACGGAAACAAAAGAACTGGACCTAAACCCAAACCCCAGTGTGAAACCTGGGGACACGAATCCAGACGGGAATCAAACTCCCACCGTTGGAACAATTAAACGTCTCGTTGTGAGACGACTTTAAGATGTGGCAGCTTTGTAGTTTTTGTTAGAGATAAGCAGAGGATGTGTTAAAACCACAACGGCCTGTTTCTCCGACGCGTAGAAAACTCAGTGAATCACAAATCGAACAGCTTGTTATTTTCTCTGTACAGACTCCACAGAACTTTATTGAAAGTGTTCAGAGTTACAGAGGGGTGTGTCCGTCAATAAAGTAACAATTCAAACGTCAAACAATTATTTCATGTTTAGTTTAATAAACTCCTCTCAGAGGTGATGCTCAGGGTCTGTTGTCATGGAGACTGGAGAGTCATTTCCTGTCAGCAGTTAATTGTAAAATATGAGAGACACCTTGTAAACATCATCGTGAAATGAATTTATAATCTTTTGTGTGCAGTGTTTGTGAGGGGAACGGTTACGGTGTGTTACCTGTGTGTCTGTGTCGATATAAAGACACCAACAGGACAGTGGAGATGAAATACGGACAGAACACGACCAGGCGGAGGACAGGAATGAACCAAGGATGGAGGGAGCTTGAGGGAGGGGCTGTGGTAATAATTGTTGGCAGGGGTATGTTGGTACAGGGACGAGGTCCTGCAGAGGAAGGTGGAGGTGGAGTTGTAGGTTTTTCTGTAGAGAGAATCCAGCTGTTCAGGTTTGTACGTGGATGAAATAAGTGTTGAAACCAAAGTGAAGCTCCTGACCTGTGACGTAGATCCAGCCGGGTGGAGACTCTCCACGACTGCTGATGTGACACTTGTAGACGCCTTCATCAGACTTGGTAACATGGTGGATGGTCATGTGACCTGTAGGCTCAGTCCCGATGAGGGAGCCATCTTTATAGAAATCAGCCGGGAGCTCGGAGGAGTCCTTTGTCTTACACTGAAGACTGACATCATGTCCCTCCATCACAGGGAGGACAGGACTCTGCAGGATCACTGCTCCACCTCAACACAGAGACAAACTACAGCATTTCATCCATTTCCACACAGACTCATCAACACTAACTCCACAGTCTGATCTTACCAGGTACAACAGTGATGTTGATGATGTTACTGGTTGATCCACGTCTGGACTCACACCAGTAAACTCCACTGTCCCATGGAACCGTTAGACTGATGGTACAGGAAGAACCAGCTCGTCTTCCCCACCCAGATCCACACTGAGTCCTCTGTCTTTTGGTCGTGTTCCTCCTCACTGTCCATCCAGCAGACCCATCGTCCTCCTCACAGCTCAGAGACACAGAGTCGTCTTCCAACAGCTGAGAGAAGCTGGGACTCACAGTCAGATGAACTGAAGGATTATTGCATGACATATCATATTTCAATTCATTTATTTTGCTGTCTCTAAAGACCAATAACCTTTTCCACCCACCATTTCATAGCCCAAGGCTGTCCCCATCCTGTGGACTAGGGGTTTTGCAAAAACGGGCAGTGAGTTTCAAAGTGTGACAGAAGACATTTACTGACCTTGGTTTGTGGAGCGGCTCAGCAGACACATCACAGCTAAAGAGAAACGATACTGAGGTTGGTTTGAGGTTTTTACGTGCACCAGAATACCAGGGAAACACTGACAAACAGCAGAGTGTGAACACACAGATGGAAGGTTCGGCCCCTCCCTGATCAAGCTACACTGTGATGCTCAGGCCTGCGTCACATTTTCCACATCTCAGCTGATTTTATTTTGATTATGTGGCGACAATCAAAACAGAAAAAACAGCATTAAATCACAGCTGAGAATCAGCATGGTGAATATGCTTTGGACTGGTCAAAAAAAAGTTTTTGTTCTTCGGCTCGAAAACAAGGCTAGTGTCAGCTCTCAGTTATAATTTAATAAACTACTAGAAATTCAGATCCAACCTTGAGCCCAAAACTTAATTTTCGTGGAGAAACTAGCAGAACAAACAACAGCCTCACAGCTGAGAACGTCAAGCGTAAAGTAAATTCACTATAGAAATAAAAATCACACTCTTCCTTATACGCCAACGAAGCTGTAGGTTTAACAGGAAATAAAACCTGCAGACGGACTTTGCACAGACGTGAATGTGATGTTAAAAAACTGAAAACCATGTATAGCTCCGACAAACTGACCGTAACTACAGAAAATCCGCAGGAGAGAGATTTTCTTCATCGCGCTGCCTGGTTGTGTCCCAAGTAAAATTTTATCAGTTCACAGTCACATAAGATAAAACCCTCCTCCTCCATCTGTGACTGTGGTTGTCAGGGTTGTGGTTTCCTGTCCAGCCAAAACTAAAAGTTTCATTTTTGAGCAACGAGACTGCAGAAAAAGGTGAGATTGACAACAAGACCAACAAAATGCAGTACAAAAAAGCAAAGACAAGTAAAACCGTCTGACAGACGGAAGCTTCTCGCAGAAGGATCATCTGTGAAAACTGGTGATTCAGTGACTGAAACCAGCAAAACTATGTTAAGAAAACAAACTGCAGAACAAACAGAATGTTACTGAATATTTAACAGAGATTCCTAAAAATCCCATTGAATGAGCTGGGTTCAGATTGGGTTCAACGTGAGCAGTGACTGTCCAGGAAAGATTTCTGAGGAAACTTGAAATTCAAGCCTTTAAGACCATGTTCTGAAGGTCCAATATCACTGGGCCCAACGGTGACATTAACTTCTGTACATAGAGGAACATATGATCCAAACAAACCAATCACACTCTAACTTTATCAGTCTTTATTTTACTTATAAAAATCCATTTTAAAAAACATATATTAAACATTAGCAAAGGTTTCTGTGAAATTTTTTCAACTCCTGCCATCAATACATTATAGTACAGCAGACGGCATGTCAAAGAATGAGGCATCAACAGAAGGTCAGTGTGTGTCCCAGCACACACTGATCGGTTTGATCCGCCATCCGTCATGTGCCTCACCGGTCCCACGGGTCAGAAGACACCATTTTACAACGCTGAGTTTGGCACCGTTGCACATTTTCTGTCGTTCACTTTTTCCAACGCTGATTTGTGTTTTGCCCACTGCGGCTCCCACCAGGCCTTCAGGACCTGCTGCTCACATTTTACGACCCTGATTGTCTTATATCGATCAATGGATGACTGAATCAGTGCCTGACTGATGAGGGCATCCAAAAACAATCACACAGACATCCCTCCTGGGGCCACATCTGAGACGCTTCAAACCTGCTGCAGGTCTCAGTCGCGGCGGCAACATCTTCGACATTTCCTGACGATGGCGACGACAACAGCCGTAACAATGGCAAAAACAACAATCAGTCCAATGACTGACAGGGTGATTGCCATTACGCTGTGGCGCCTGTCAGAGTCTTCAGTCGCATCCCTGAGGATCAAAATGTGACAGAGGAATTTTCATGACTATGTTCCTAAAATTAATACGTGAGAATAACAATCCACATTTTGGATCAACTGTTCTTTTTGAAGCCATCATCTGTCTCTCAACTAAGCCCCAGTATTCGCACAGCAGTGCTGGACAGAAACCAATGTTCAATAATTTGCAGATTCCCTTGAAATTTGTGCTAAATTTAGATGTAAACTCAGTTATTGATGAGGTGACACTGGTCAAACCCACCTGAGGGCGGCACCTTCAGCTTGATGGTGCTGATGGACTCAGAAAAAGGGTTTTCCATCTTGTCTTTATAGCGACACTCGTACGTTCCAACATCTACGCTCTTCACGTTCTTCAGAGTCAACGACAGCTCACCTTTCTTCATCTGTTTATCCACCAGATCCACTCGGTTACTGAAAAGCAAATGCTGGCTGGCTGGGACGGCTTTTCCATTCTGGAAAAAGAGGACATACTTTCCCTTCAGATCGGGTCTGGTCCACGTCACGGCTGCGATGCTGACGCTGGGGGGAGCTCGACACGGCAGAGTGATCGTCTGTCCGGGGACGGCCATCATGTTTCTCTGTGCTGGGAGAAAAAGAAATCAGCGGAACAGTAGCTGCTTTTACGCCAACATTGTGAACGGTTCTATAGACTAAGCCAAGATGAAGAGGGACTTAAGATTTAAGGCTTTGTCGTCAATGAAACTGCTTCGTCATCGATGGCAGAGTTTATCTGCATGTCAGGTTCTTGGACTTTAAAATGACAGGCTACGTTAGTCTCCTGTATCTGGGATCACGCTGGGGACAGGAAGCTACACTGTGCTCAGTACCTCCTGCTTCTTCACTGCTGGTGGTTCCTTTGCAGTAAAAGCTTAAATACGAGACAGAAATACACAAAAAAAGTCTAATCTGCAACATCTTCAACCAAATTTGTTCAACCGCTGCAGCACAGTGACACCTGCTGGTTTGTAAAACTCACAGCAGCCAATAAAGACTGAGGCTAAACTCTGGGGTGTGTTCCTATTAAATGAAAAAGGCCTGCTACTGTCCAGGATGGACCCCATCTCCCACCACAGCGAGGATATACTCCAAGCCCGATGGATGGATGGATCACGGACAGTAAAAGGGTTCTGCAGGCCAAGATCACTGCAGCAACCCATGCTGACCCATGGTATGAACACATTTGGGCCCATATCCTCAGTGAAGCACCATGAAGCCAACGTAGTAAAACGTAGAAGCATCAAAAAGACCAAAGTCACGGTTTCTTCGGAATATACTCTCAGTGGCCACTTCAGTAGGTACACCTGTACAATGAAATGCAATCAACTTTTAAGGTTATAATTTCTCAGTTTCTACTTATTTTTGAGGTCCAAGTGGGTCATGGAGTCGTAGTGGAGTGTTTTATAAGAAGAGGGCCTTGTGATGTTTTGGACACCATACTGAAAAACAGACGGTGTCAAAACGTGAGAAACGCAATCTACATGAGTGTCACCCACCTACGACCATGCTGTCGACAGGAGGCTGCGCTGAGGTCAGTGTCGGCTGCGCTGAGGTCAGTGTCGGCTGCGCTGAGGTCAGTGTCGGCTGCGCTGAGGTCAGTTTCGGCTGCGCTGAGGTCAGTTTCTCCTGGTCCTTCACAGTTGTGGGTCCCTTTGAAGTAGTAACAGCTGAAAACAGGGGACATGAAGACAATAAACCCATTGAAAGAACATGTCACAAAAACTGAAGAAGACAAAATTGTGGTGGCAAAATTGTGTTCTAATGAAAACCATGATCACAATTCTTCTGTGCACAGGAATGGTGCCACCTTACGTGAGGTCATGTTGGTGACCCGATTCAGCACCGTGGTCAGTTTCTGTTGGTCCTGGCTGCCTGGTGGTGAGTGATGCATTACGTCCGTCTGCTGCAAAAAGAGCGGAACATTCCAACCGTCTCTACAAACTAATTTCTAATATCAAACAAATGCCTACTAATATCACCTGGACGTTCTTCCATCAAGAAACCAGGAAACTCAACACAACTCAACAAAACAGGACATTGTGTGTTCTGCAGCCTTAAACCTATATACACTCCCACAAGTACATTTTGTTTTTAGGATTTAGAAAACAACAGACCTGTAAAATACAGAATTAATACGTTCATTTTTGATGAGGGGCATTCTTTACTTCTGTACATTTTAGAAAGAGAATTTAATGCTGCTGGTGCGACCTGCAGGTACTGATCTGACCATGACGGTAAAGTAGAGGTTATCCTGAAAACAACCGTGATTAATGGAAATGAGACTCAAATTCAAAAGTGTTTAATGTGATTGTCATCTTTGTTTCCTACAGCAACATCTAGTGGCCGAAGGCAGCCAACAGAGCTCGGCCCCTCATAAATATGTGTGGGAATAAAGAACGTTCATTTGTTCTGACCTGCCAAACCTGTTTCCATTCTGTACAATTTTAAATCCAGTGACAAGGACAATTAACGCAAACAGCTGACTACACGATGAAACCACATTAGAGGTCTGAATACTAAATATTTATATTGTAAATATATTCCATTTATATATTTATTTTATATTTAATATATTTAAATGTTTGCTTTTTTATACATTTAAAATAACATTTAAAACACAGAAAAGTAACACGTTCATAATGCAGCCGAATGTGTAGAGATTCATGCAGCATTTTTTTTTTTCAAATTTAAATTTAAACGTGACGGTTTCTGGGTCTAAAGTGGATTTGTTGTCGAATCTCAGGCCAATTTAAAATATCATATGAAACATTGTATGTGCGATTTCAGCGTCTGTTAAGCTGCAAACACGGTGCACGCGGTTTTATTTCTGCGCCCAGGTGGATCCAGCACCCGAGGACGGACTCACCGGGACCCGGAGCGGCCGAGACCCCCGCCAGCAGCACAGGGAAGACCAGCAGCGCGACAGCAGCCATGTGGAACACAGCGGCGGGCTCAGCTCCAAAGTTCAAAGGTCACCACGGCTTCCGGCTTACCTGCGCAGGTGGTCGCGTGGATATGCGCCAGCGGTTGGACGTCACATCCGGTTGCTTTTTTAAATTTATGTTTTTACATATTGATGCAGACAACAGACGCACAGACCGTCCATCTTTCAACGCGTTTTATATTTGTATATTTGTAATATGTTTGTATTTTAACTTTAACACTAATGCAATATTTATAAACCCCATTTCCGGAAAAAGTTGGGACGCTTAATTAAACTTTAAGTAAAAGATAATACAATGTTTTTTTTTACTTATTTAAAACCACGTTTTTATTGCAATAGTAAAAAGTCATCATCATATAATTGACGTTTTTTAATATATTCTGTTTCTGTTGTTCCCTCCATTTCTATCTGTTTGCTTTTCTCATGCTGCTTCTTCTTTCTGGCTTCCTTTATTAATGTATTTGCTCATTCATTTCCTCTGATTCTCACAGTCCGTACAGCATTTGTTGAATTCCTGTCAGCATTTCTAAAGCGTTTGTGGAAACTGCTCTTTGTTTCTTTGGTCCAGGACACTGTAGTCAGCCATTGTTTTAGCTCTTATATACGTTATAGACCATAATACTGAAATGCCAGGAGCTGATGTGCTCATATGTCTCAGTGTCACAGTTACACTTTTGTCCAGTTGAATAAACTAAACACGTAAAAAACTGCTGTGCAAACAGGAAGGAGGTGGACCCAACTGTCATTGTTCTCATATCTTTAAACAGCAGAATGATGCAAACACCTGCTCAGCGGCTGCTCTGTGAGTAAATATATACAAATAACCATGCTCCTCGAAAGCTGCAGCCTCCTCAGTTTCCAACTATCCTCCTCCTGATTGACTGGACACACCTGATTGAGGTGATCAGCAGGGTGCAGAGAAGGAACAGTGGGAAAACAGGCAAGGTTACCTCAAGGAGCATGGCTTCCCGACTCCTGGCCCACCGGATCCACAGATCCTGTTACCTCAACTATATTCTTTGTAATTGTTCTTAAGCTTAAGTTTCTGTGACATTTACTTGTCTTCTCTTGTTGCATGTGAAACATCAGAGTGTCATTTCCCCTCAGGTTTGACCACAATGATTTGCTGTAGACCCACTCAAGGTTGGTACACCTGTTACAACACCGCCCAGACTTTAACAAAACAACTCAAAACATTTTACACACAGAAATCATAAAAAAAAGCTTTACTACTACAACTCTTTGGGACTGTGCTGCTTTTGGAAATTTTTGAAAAAAAAACTCCCTTTAACGGAAGAAACCTCCAGCAGAACCGGGCTCAGGGTGGGAAATTCTGGGAACCACAAGTAGGCCTGAAAGTAGAGAATTACAGTAGTCCAATCTAGAAGAAACAAATGCATGAACCAATTTTCATCATCACTTTGTTTTCATTTTCTAATAATACTGCCTAGAGGAGGCATGTATTTGTCCTAAATTGGATCTTTGTGGAATTCCATAACTAGCTTTTGTTTGTGTTGAAGATTCATCATTAACATGAGTAAATTGGAAACTATCTGATAGATATGATTTAAACCAATTTAGTGCAGTTCCTTTAATTCCAATAACATGTTCTAGTCTCTGTAATAATATTCTGTGATCAATGGTGTCAAATGCAGCACTAAGATCTAGCAGAACTAGTATAGAGACAAGTCCGTTATCTGAAGACAGAAGAAGATCGTTGGTGACTTTAATCAGTGCGGTTTCTGTGCTATGATGAACTCTAAATCCTAACTGAAATTCTTCAAACAAGTCGTTTCTGCGCAGGTGGTCACATAATTGCTTTACAACTAATTTTTCAAGTACTTTAGAAATAAAGTGGTGATTGGATATTGGTCTGTAACTGGCTAAGACATCTGGATCCAGACTAGGTTTTTTAAGTAGAGGTTTGATTACAGCTACCTTATAGGCCTTTGGTACATATCCTGTTTGTAAAGATAGATTAATGATATCTAATACGAACATGTCTAATAAGGGTAGAGCGTCTTTGAGCAGTCTAACTGGAATAGGGTCTAGCAGACATGTTGTTGGTTTAGATGCCATAATAGTTTAAGTTAATTCAGCAAGGTCTATGGGCACAAAGCAGTCTAAAAGGGACTGAGGACTTACTGATGATTCTAATTCTGTTGTATTTGTGGGGAGGGTCTGGTGAATTTTATGTGTGTATATGTTAAGTGTTACTCAGGTTTTCATCTTAAAGCAGTGTATTTTAAGGCTGAGCTGTTAAAAAAGTTACAGGAAACCATTAGATAACTGAACAGATTCAGCAGAAAAGAAATGTCACAGCTACATCTGTATTTCATCGTCTCATTCAGCAGGAAGTTGATATGAACCTTGTTTTGAACATTTTCTATAGACGACAAAACCACCAGCACCAGAAAGCAGCAGAAAAACAACTGGCAGACCAACTGCGAGTCCAACAAGTCCGTCCTCGTTTCCTCCTTCACTCTTCCGTTGCCTTTGGCTGTGACATCTGCAGATCAGAATCAGATGTGAAATATCAGGTGACAGGTAGACGATAAGACAGGAACAGAATCCATTTCCATTTTTGGGGTCACTGACACTCTGTTGTACTGGTATTAAGGTTATAAATGAATTTGCTACATGTGATACAACCTAACGTACTCGTGCCCATATTTAACATTTAACATTCAAACAAATTGTTTTTCCTAAATAAAAACTTAGTTTGTTCCACTAAGATGTTCTTTCCCGAAACAAAATGTAAATAACAATAACAGGAAATCAAATAGAAATAACGTTTACAGGATTTACAACTGTTACATTCATATTTAGACATTTGTCAGTCTTTTATCCAAAGCGACTTTCAAGTTGTTTTTATGTATTTCTATTTTTATATTTAAATGAATAGGAAGGTGCAAATAAGTTGTGTTATCAGCAGGAGGTTTTGAAGATTATTCAGTTTATTCACACACACAATATTATTGTGAAAATGACTGAAAGCAACAAACATTTGTTTTTGCTGAATTCAAAAGTCACTCTTTGTGGACAATGATAGAACTTTCAAAATTAATACGTATATATATTTTCCAAAAGTTCAGATCAGAGCAACACGTTTGTCATAACAAGTTTGACTTTTTAAAGCGCCAACATTTTTTTTTTGCTGAATTCTAAAACGAGTCAGTTCAAAGAATCTTTGAATCCGTTTCCATAAGATCTACACACATTTCTCACAGTCAGAGAAAACACATGCACATGTACGAAAGTGACGTCATCAATCTGACAACAGAAGCATGAAGAAAAACATCCAGCATGAATTTAGCTTAAACTAGTGGTGCAGAAACTGCAGTTTTCCGAAGCCCCGAACCACCAGAAAGGAACGGAGCTGAAAAAGCTTCAGTGTTTTGGCTAAATCTGCTGCCACATGTCTGCTGTTACACACCAGCAAGATCCTTCTACAATCACACACAGACATTTTCATTCACTCTGAAAAAGAGGCAGTAAAGAGAAAACCTGGTTTGGACTGATAAAGTATTAGTGATTCTGGTTTAAGTGTCCATGGCAGTTTGTGTCGTGTTAAGTTCCACTGTAAAAACACTTGCACTGAGCAGCCCATTGATTTTCGTCATTTTTCTCCTGTTTCGGGTTCAGAGTTGAGGTCATACACCATGTCTTTATTTTGCAGTTTGCTTTGGTAAAGTAGGTTTTTGTTTCCTTTGCTCACCTCCAAATCTAATAAACTGACCCTGGTCCAGATTGTAACACAAATATCTGCACTCAACACTGCTGTAAATGTGAGTTTTATAGGTTTTACACTTTTACAAAAAGTGAAAAATTATGAGAAACAATATAAAAAATGTCAATAATAAGAGTCCAGCTTCTTGTGGTCACAGTGGAAACAGCAGCAGGTCTCTGACAGATTGAGGAGTGAACAGACATGAAACCTTTTACACACGTGTATCACAGACCTTCAGGAGGAGGCTGGTGTGAAATTGGACCTTAACGTTTCTTAAAGATGATTAAACCAACAACAACAGCAGCAGCAATAACAAGAACACCAAGTACTGACAGACCAGCTACCAGTCCAACATGTCTGTCCTTGTCTCCCCCTGTGATCAGAGAATGAGATGTGAGGTGTGAGGTGTCAGGTAGGTGATGGATCCATTTCCAGACATGATCTACTGCACTTTGATCCCATCACTCATAGCAGCTGTTTGCTACAAAGTCTCATCAGCAACATCTTTAGGAAACACACACATCTGATCTGGGACGTTCACTGTCACACCGACAAGCAGGAAGCAGCTGCAACACACACACACACACACTGACCTGAGTCTCTGACTGTCAGGGTGACGGTGGTGATGAGCCCTATCCTGCCTCTGTATCCAACACAACATTCATATGTTCCAGTGTCACTGATGGAGACGTTCTTCAGAATCACACACATGTCTCCGTCCTTCATCTGTGGATCTCTCAGCTCCACCCGACCATGAAACAATAGATGCTGGTACTTTTCATACGATCGCTCGTCTCTGAAGTAGAAGACGTAATCCTCTGACCTCAAGTCTGGTTTGCTCCACTCTAACAGTTCGATGGCTCCTTCTCTGGGACCCTGACACTGAAGAATGACATCATCTCCAGGTTTTGCTTCAATCTCTTATGTGTTTGGAAAAAAAGAGAGAAACAAAAGTGAATTTATAAGAAAAATTTAAATTTTTAAGTAAAAGGAAAAACGTCTACATTCACATGCAAAACTCATTTTCCTGACACAGTATGTAGAAACTTTGCAAATGCTGTAAAGATGTGAATCATCAGAGTCTCACTTTTAAAAATAACTCCTGTAATTTGAACTAAGATGTGGTCTACTGTATTTACAATGATTTTCATCAGCATCATGTTACTTGAGGGGTCCAGACTGAAAAAGCTCCAATCAATCTTACAAACTGCTGACTACTTCTCCTTATGTGATTCATTAGTTTCAGTGAATGTGGTGAAAGACAAAGTTTGAAAAAACAGATTTCGTTATGATCATTATATGAGTAAATTAATGGGGAAAAACATTCAATCAAACTGTCGTCCAACACATTCAGCTCAGCTACATCTCCTCAACTCCTTCCTACAATTTAAGGACATGTGCAGATACACTTGGAAACTTACAAACAAGATGCAAAGCAGCAAAACTGCAAAGTCAAGGAGAAAACCCTTAAAGCCTTATGCCAGGAGACGTAATGAGTCAGTCTTGTTGGAAAGAGAAGAAAATCTTTCCTTGTATCAGAGGCAGTGGAAGCTTGACAGAATATCAGAGTCTTCTAGGACTGAAAACAGTTGGACCCAGTGATCAGGGAGCGATTTTCTCTTTTTAGAAGGAGGCTGTGCAGCCGTTCAAGTAGGAGGACATGGGTTTTCCTCCTGCAAATACACAATGTGTGAAATAAAGTCCACATCAATCAAATTTATGAACGTTACTACATCAACCTCTCCCTGGACAATGATGTTTGCAGATGACATTGTGATTTGCAGTGAGAGTAGAGAGCAGGTGGAGGAACAGCTGGAGAGGTGGAGGTTTGCTCTGGAAAGAAGAGGCATGAAAGTCAGTCGTAGTAAGACAGAATACATGTGTCTAAACGAGAGGGAGCAAGGTAGAAGTGTGAGGTTACAGGGGGCTGAGGTTAAGAAGGTGCAGGAGTTTAAGTACTTGGGGTCAACAGTTCAGTGTGATGGGGAGTGTGGAAAAGAGGTGAAGAGGCGAGTGCAGGCAGGTTGGAATGGGTGGAGGAAAGTGTCAAGAGTGTTGTGTGACAGAAGAGTGTCAGCAAGACTCAAAGGAAAGGTGTACAGGACAGTGGTGAGACCAGCTCTGCTCTATGGGTTAGAGACAGTAGCAGTGAGAAAGAGACAAGAGGCAGAGATGGAAGCAGCAGAGATGAAGATGTTGAGGTTCTCCTTAGGAGTGACAAGGTTGGACAGAATTAGGAACGAGTTCATCAGAGGGACAGCACACGTTGCCTGTGTTAGCAACAAAGTCAGAGAGGCCAGACTGAGATGGTTTGGACATGTACAGAGGAGGGATAGTGAATATATTGGTAGAAGGATGTTGGAGATGGAGCTGCCAGGCAAGAGGCCGAGAGGACGACCGAGGAGGAGATATATGGATGTTCTAACAGAGGACATGAGGTTAGCTGGTGTCAGAGAGGAAGATGCCCAGGATAGAGTGAGGTGGAAACTGATCATTTGCTGTGGCGACCCCTGATGGGAAAAGCCGAAAGAGTAGTAGTAGTAGTAGACTACATCAACCTAAGACTTTTTGTATTATAAATAAATTGCTCATGAAATTTGATCTGATCTTTACCAAAGTAAAACATCTGTATCAAGGTCAAGCTGATGATCTTTCATGTCTGGATCTAAGTCAGCCATTGAACACACAGAGTGATGGTGAAAAAAAAACATAAAACTGAACCCATCTGATAATTTTACTGTTTTCTTTATTCATTTCCTCTCTTAATCAGCAACTATAATAAAAATATTAGACAGCACTAACACAGCTCGATCATGCACAGTGTCATTAAAAATAATTATAGTTTAACAAGTTCATACAGTGTAAATTACAATACAGCTTCAGAGCTGGACAATGAGATGAACCGATGTTGAAACACTCAGTGACCGGATGCGGTGTTTATCTCAAACAGCGGTGAATTTATTTCTCCGTGTTAACAGAACATGTGTCTGTGAGGCGGGAGCAACACGTTATCAAAACAAGCGCTCCCTCGATTTACTGGTGTCCGAAGTTTCCACATGTTGCGCTTCCTGCTCTGCGTGACGTGACTAAATTAATAAAGACATGTTTCTAAATTAAAATGAAAAGCGCCTTGAATGAGATTTTTTAATGGACCTGCGGCCACAGTGAGTGTGTCACTGGTGTGCGACGGAAAGAGGCGAAGAAGAAAGTGATTGGTTTGAACCGAGACAAGTGAGCCAATCTACTTCTCTTTCGGCTTTTCCCACCAGGGGTCGCCACAGCGAATCATCCGTTTCCACTTTACTCTATCCTGGGCATCTTCCTCTCTGACACCAGCTAACCTCATGTCCTCTGTTAGAACATCCATATATCTCCTCCTTGGTCGTCCTCTCGCCCTCTTGCCTGGCAGCTCCATCTCCAACATCCTTCTACCAATATATTCACTATCCCTCCTCTGCACATGTCCAAACCATCTCAGTCTGGCCTCTCTGACTTTGTTACTTAAACAGGCAACGTGCGCTGTCCCTCTGATGAGCTCGTTCCTTATTCTATCCAACCTCGTCACTCCTAAGGAGAACCTCAACATCATGAGCCAATCAACAAGAAAATAATTTCCATAAAGATTTCGCGCGTAAATTTACGCGCGAAATCTTTGTGGGATCGAAACTTCCTGTCACGTTGTTTCTGCATCGAGCTTAACGTCACTACAATAAAAAGCAGCTGAATATGTCATTAAGATGCAGAATCAAAAATACGAAGGAGAACAGAGAGAATCAGTCGGTGCGAGTCGCTGAGAAAAGAACGAATAAGCGTCACAGGAAGTTTTTCTTCCTTCAGCTCAAACAAACCGTGTTTTCCTGATATTAAAGGACGATCGATCCACTGACCTTCAGAGGCTGAACACGTCACGAGCCAAGTGAGGAAAGACACACACACGATCCTTCGACAGACACACACATCTTCATTCATTCTGAAATTCATATAAGCTCCAGCGCTGTTTATGTCTGAATAAACCGCGCATGGAGCTTATAAGGCTGAAGGGGCGGGGCTTAGTGAAGGCGTTTGTCACATGACCTGACAGAAGCAGTTTGATTTGGTGGAACCTGATTTACATACATGCATCATTTGGAACATGTCCAATCTTAAAAGAAATATCTGACCATCCCTGCAACATCAGTTCATTGTGAGAGAATATTCTCCAAAGCAGGAGAGGTTTTAACTAAAAGAAGAAACTGACTAAATCCAAAAACATTCAAACAAATTGTTTTTCCTTAATAAAAACAAACAAAAAAGTGTAAATAACATTGACAGGAAATCAAATAAAAATAACGTTTACAGGAATTACAAGTCATAAGTGACAAGTCATTTGTCAGAAACTTTTATCCAAAGCGACTTTCAGATTGTTTTTATGTATTTCTATTTTTATATTTAAGTAAATAGGAAGGTGCAGATAAGTTGTGTTATCAGTAGTTTTTAAATATTGGGTTTGGCAGAATTTAGAAGTTCATTCAGTTTATTCACACACAATATTATTGTGAAACTGACTAAAAGCAACAAACATTTGTTTTTGCTGAATTCTAAAACGTGTCAGTTCAAAGAATCTTTGAATCTGTTTCCATAAGATCTACACACATTTATCCAGCAGATGTCACCAAAGTGACGATTCAAATGTTTCAACACTCTGAACCATTTTCTGAATCAGTGGCTTCAAGTGGTTGAAAGCTTCAGAAAACCTCGGTGACCCTCAGAGCTCAAAGCAGCACAGTCAGAGAAAACACATGCACATGTACGAAAGCGACGTCATCAATCTGACGACAGAGAAGCGAATAACTAAACACACTGAGAGAGAGTTTGTTTGTCTTTCATCAATTCACACATAGCTGCCGAGCAAAGTGATCACCTGACCCACGGGAGCAACTTGGGTTTCAGTGTCTTGGACACATGGACAAGAAAAGAAGGTGAGGACACACAGAATCAAAGAGGCACAGAATGAATCCCTTAACGAAGAGGAAACATGTGACTAAAGCTCTGTGCTTCTCTTGGAGCTGATTTAATCCAAGTAAGGAGAGGACGACAAAACATGTCCTCAGTCCATCTGTCATATCATATGAAATCATATGAACGGATGAATCAGCAGGTACCAGCTCCAATCAACTAAAATTTTTTTGCATTCACACATCAAGAAAAGACACTAACTCCACTATCAGCACTGACCCCTATACTAAATAAAAAAGTTCATATAATAAATAATGTGTTTTATTTAAAAAACTTTACTAAAATCTGTAGTCTATAAAGATAATATCATGGTCCGTTACTGCGATTGCACAACGCTACAGTAGTTGCAGTAAATTGAAGCAGGCTTAGACGCTCGGCAGCGTGTGGCAGTTCATCAATCTAACAGCGTCTGACAAGAAACGGTTCCTCAGCCTAGTTCTTGTGCATGTGCTGCACAGGGAGGAAAGTCCAAATACTGGAAACTCTCTCATAACTGAACCACTGATGCAAATAAGAGGGATGGAGGTAATGCTCATCCTTTGGAAAATCACAATCATCAATTAAGTACAGATGTGTTAAAATGTAATTTCTAAAGAGGACAGTATAGTAACAAGGAACTTTATTGATTTCCACTGCACTGCATGGAGGAAGTGCTGAGTTCACTACAATCTGATCAGGCTGGATACAGAAATGCCCCACGCTGAGAATCAACTACTCTGACAGACGCTTCACATTTGTGTTAAAATAACCTAATAGGGACAAAGAACAACTGGCGCCTGTTTCATGACCAGCAGCACCGTGACTCTAAACAGAGGAAGGAAGTGGGACTAACTGTGATCAAACGCGCTGAGCTCGTGTCATTGAGTCGTACAATGGACCAAACGTCTCTTCAGTTTCTGCTCCGTAAGTACAAGTCTGGACAATTATACTAGTTTGATTTATATCAGGTCTGCTCAGCTGTAGAAGAGTGGAAGTAAATTACAAGTCGAAATATGATTGAAAGGACCAAATATTAAACATTTTTCATTTAGGAAGATTCACAGTAACAAATGGTTGTATTTATGTTACAGTATATACTGTACAAACTATGCAATATTTATTATATTTATTATATCATACTGGCTTCAGGAAAACTTCCCAGTTCAGCAACCTTGTTTGTTACAGTAAAAAAACATTTCAAACATTAAAGAGAAATTAGTTTTAAACACAACAAAAATACCAGAACTACCGTATGCGTTGGCTACTGTCAAACGTATAATGATGTTGACTACAAAAACTTCCTTTACAGTCAATTTCATTTATGATCATGGTAACAGTGTGTGGGTTGTTTTAAAGACGTTACTCTAAATATGAAATCAATTTGAACAATCTATAAATTATTTACCACAATACTGGTAATGTCCCAGTCCAGATCCAGTTTAAATAATCCTCTAAAGTTAACCAGCTCCTGGTCTGAGCAAAAGAGAGTTAGATGTGTGTTAAATCTGGAAAACCTGAGATGAGACCAAAGGCAGCTGGATAACCCTGTAATCTCTGGAGTTCTCAAACCAATCTGTTGTTTATTGGACTGTGATTTATTATTAATAATGAGCCATGTCGTCATATGTCAAAGTAACATGACTCCACTTTCTCTCTAGTTGTGATGCTGCTGCTGTGTTACACGAGAAACGCAGGTTGGTGAACGTCTCATCTAATAATCTGTGGATGTTTTTTCAAGTCGTCGTGATTCAGCGTCGGCTCTTCACAGCTGCAGATAAACAGAACAGACACGGGCGTCAATGAGAAACAATGTCTATGTTTACATGTTACACAAAGCACATGGATTATACCGTATTTCAGTTACACTGAAGCAGCTGTGTGAGCTGCAGGAAACACTGAGCAGATGTGACCGAATGACTGAACAGTCAGTAGGAGCGACACGGTGTGTTTCAATTATGGAGATGTTTTTACTTTAGCAGCTGGGAAAAGTAAAGATCATTCATGTATAAGGGAAATCATATTCATTATCTAGTTGTAATATGTCATCTAGTTCCATTAAAATAAAAGAAAACATCTGATTACAGACCCATGATCATGTTTCTTGAACTGCAGCATTGAATTATTTTTATTTGGTTTTTTTTCTTCCTGATTTCCCACAACAGTCAGTTCACAGTTTTCTCATATGACAGCTCTGCTGGATGTTTACTGGTGTGCAAAGAAACCAGAGCATGGTTCTGGGGAAAACCGTCTGGTTCTTCCAGTAACATCATCATGAGTCCATCACTGTTGTCCACGTGGATGGTAAGATCAGACTGTGGAGTTAGTGTTGATGAGTCTGTGTGGAAATGGATGAAATGCTGTAGTTTGTCTCTGTGTTGAGGTGGAGCAGTGATCCTGCAGAGTCCTGTCCTCCCTGTGATGGAGGGACATGATGTCAGTCTTCAGTGTAAGACAGAGGACTCCTCCGAGCTCCCGGCTGATTTTATAAAGATGGCTCCCTCATCGGGACTGAGCCTACAGGTCACATGACCATCCACCATGTTACCAAGTCTGATGAAGGCGTCTACAAGTGTCACATCAGCAGTCGTGGAGAGTCTCCACCCGGCTGGATCTACGTCACAGGTCAGGAGCTTCACTTTGGCTTCAACACTTATTTCATCCATGTACAAACCTGAACAGCTGGATTCTCTCTACAGAAAAACATCTGACCACAACCCAACGCACTTCTGCAGCCTTAAACTTATTTACACTCCCACCCCCTGCCTCCACCTCCCTCCATCTTGTGTTCAAACTGATTCTCCACCTGGTCGTGTTCTGTCCATACGTCATCTCCACTGTCCTCATGGTGTCATTACATCGACACAGACCCACAGGTAACACTCAGTCAAAGATTAGTCTCTGTTTCTGTCTGACAGAAGTGCTTCAACTTCTGTCATCGTTTACTATTAACTGGTTCGTTTGAAGTACAATACATTACATTTTACTCTGCATTTTCATTTCAAATGTAAAATAGTTTAAAAATCACTCTTTGTTAATAAATATGTATTTATTTCACTTTTCCTTCTATTGCTAGATAATGTCTTGCCCATCTCCTTGACAACAACCTCACCCAGCCAAGGAAACACAGGGTGATTAAACTGCAGACGAAACATTTCTGCTTAATTCAACTGAATAATTACAACAATTACAACATCATTCATGTAGCTGTGATTGTGTATATGGAATTCAAAAGGAAAGAATAAAATAAAACAACAACAAAAAAAAAAACACTGGTCACATTAGTAACCTGATTTAAAATCCTGATGATGCTGTTGTATTATTTTGTATAGTTTGCTGGGTGATATCATACGACTTCCCTGAGGATTTGACTTATTCATATTATTTTATTTATCGAAGATTTGACACTGTTATTTCCAAATTATTCCAGTATAACAGGTGTTAGTTTCAACAGTCCTGCAACAAGGTGACAATGTGCAGCTGAAAGGAGCTGATTCAAATACATGTAAATGTTCAAGGCTACAGTTTGTGCAGCATAATGCACGTAACAGTGTATTTAACTATAAGAAATGTAAAATAAATATATGGAAACAACATTCAGTATAATTTAAGTAACAGATTTAAATTTCATTTAGTTGAAATGATTCAAAGGGTAAAAGTTAGTGACCAAAGGTTGATGCACACGAGAAATTTCACTTAATTTTACTTAAATGAACCGACATTTAAATTTGATGAGACAGCGTCAAAGCAGCTCAAATGTTTTGTTGCTTCTACATGTAGATATGCTTCGTTTTTGTGTTTGGATTGTAACTCATTTCGTTTCTGTGCCGTGGATGAAGTTCAGGTGGTGGATCAGGTAGGTCACTGAATGACTTTTCATTCAAATCCACAGCAGCAGTGTAGCTCAGCTGGTCCATTCTCTAAACTGAACTGGAAACTAATGAGCCGCTATCACAGCACCTGCAGATTCAGGAAAGAAGAGAAGAGACATTCAACACCTGCTTTTTCATATGAAACCTGCTCTATGAGGCTTTTGTAGAACACAAAAACTACATTACCTAGAATAACACAGAGAACAAGTGCACCAACGCCTCCTGCTGCAATATAGAGACCTTGGTTTCCTCCGCCCTCTTCCTCTCCAGCTCCTGTGCTTTCAGGTGAGTGACCTGCAGGTGTGAGGTGTCAGGTAGGTGATGGATCCATTTCCAGACATGATCTACTGCACTTTGATCCCATCACTCATAGCAGCTGTTTGCTACAAAGTCTCATCAGCAACATCTTTAGGAAACACACACATCTGATCTGGGACGTTCACTGTCACACCGACAAGCAGGAAGCAGCTGCAACACACACACACACACACACACACACA
Organism: Channa striata; assembly: GCA_033026295.1. Classification (NCBI taxonomy): domain Eukaryota; kingdom Metazoa; phylum Chordata; class Actinopteri; order Anabantiformes; family Channidae; genus Channa; species Channa striata. Next base: position 45,090,755 of record CM065168.1, read on the forward strand.
CACACACACACACACACACACACACTCACCCGAGTCGATGACTGTCAGGTTGATGGTATTGAGAAGTTGAAGGTTCCCTTCTCCGATTCTAACATGACACTCATATGTTCCAGTGTCACTGATGGTGACGTTCTTCAGAATCACAGAAACGTCTCCGTCCTTCATCTTCGGATCTCTCAGCTCCACTCGACCTCTAAAGGATGGATGCTGGTGGTTTTCGTAAGGGCGTTTTTCTCTGACAAAGTAGACAAAATCCTCTGATTTCAGATCAGGTCTGGTCCAGTGTAACAATCTGATTGCACCCCCTCTGGCTCCAGAACACTGAAGAGTCACATTATCTCCAGAGTTTGCTTTCAACTCTTTACCGTTTATTCAAAAGCAGAAAAAAGAGCAAAGATCATTAACATTGTTTTTTAACAGTTTTATTTTTTATAAAAATCAATATTTATAATTTCAAGTACAAGCACACACTTAGATTTAGTTTTTTGTCTTTAATAAAAGCCAAAAATAATTGTTTTTGTTGTTCACTGCAAAGAAAAAAGGCAAAAAGATTCATCAATGTTCATCTGTCCATTTGCAGCTTACCTTCAGAGACAGAACTTTTCAGGAAACACGTGAGGAGACACACAAAGAAGCTAAACTTTGAAACAGACATCATCATCATCTACTGAAAAAAAAAACTCAACTAGCCACGAAGGCCCAGACCAGAACAACAAGGGGACCGTTAGCTTCTTGTGTGCTGGGGACAGACAGATGGGAGGGGCTTCGACGTGTGTCCATGTGGTTTCCTGGAAAATGCAGGGAACTTTTTCAGTTCACATCAGGTCTTTGTAAATATGTGCAGGTCCAGAATACACGTGAACTGAAACACAGGATCCGTGTCAGATGTGGTTCCAAACAGAGGGGACTGTCACTCGTTCAGCCCTGGTCTACAGTGTCCTACACTGAGTTAGACACTGTTAGCGGGTTAACAAGCTGAATGATGGCAACCAGTAAACCTTCAAACATTAGCATGTTAGCATTTAGCTCCCATCAGCCCATCATGTGTCTCAGCTTCATGTCGGGAAGATGAAACTTCATCAGAATGTGAAAAGGTCGCCCTCGTCCCTTTCCACTGGGCCCCGTGTTCCCCAACATTAACACTGGTTTAGCCGATTTACTGTTTAAAATATAAATGAGTTGATCTGTTTCTGTTTGTCTGGGGTTTGTGTTGTTTTGGGACCAGGGTTTGTTGGGAGGAGCTTCCCCAATGTTTCCTTGTTTGGTGTCTGCTTGGAAGGTGGATCAGATCAACAGGGCAACAGAATAGAACTTTATTAATCCCACAGTGGGGAAATTCTTGTGCTTTAGCAGCCATAGACAAAGAACACAGAATCTGCACAGAACAATGTGCATTATAGTTTAACTGAAAAGGTTATTTAAAATATGAGGGTAAACTAAAAATATATACATATTTACATTGGAAAATGAAAATGATCAAAAAGCGTAGCTGAAAATAATGATAATCAATTATTTATAATAAAAAAACGTAGAAACAGGTTTGAATCGTTTGCCGTCTGGTGCCACCTGGTGGAGGGAGGATAAGCACTGTGGACTTTAGGGACATTTATTGCATTCTGTCGGATTAGAGTATTGTAGTGGTTGCAGTAAATATCTAGACTTCATACTGTCCATTATTTAAAGTTTAAAGTAAAAATTATTAAACCAAAAACAACAACAGCAATAAAAAGCACAAATACTGACACACCAGCTACCAGTCCAACATGTCCACCCTCATATCCTCCACCCTTGTCTCCTCCATCCTCAGTGTGTCCAGCTCCTCCCCTGTGAGCATGAATGAGATGTGAGATGTGAAATAAAACTCAAAAAGTGAACAAAAATCCATTTCATCATTTATATGGATCTATTACCATTAATTGATCCCATCACTAAAAACATAAGCTGCACTTTTACTAGTTTAGGTGAAATAAAATAGTCTCTTATTATCATGAAAAATGTCTGTACTTTTACTGGGTACAATTGTTTGTATAATTGTATTTTTACACACAGATTGTGTAAACACATGAAGCCTTCTTTTTGAAAAAATGTTTTATTACATTAGACCAGTGTTTCTCAAATAGTGGGCAGCTGCCAACACGTGAGACCCTGGGGAACATGCTTTTTTACTTTCAATTGCAGATCCAGTCATTGTCAGAAACCAGGAGGATTAGCTCTATGGTGTCGGGTTTATTTTGCACGAGTAAACAGTGGTTTAGAGTCCCTGGGGGCATCGTTTGTATTATCACAGAAAAGCAGGACTGCATTGGTTTATAAAACTTTTATTTTGTAACACCGGTTTAGACAGTTCAGAATTCTGATCTTTTTTTACTAAAGATCACTAAACCAACAACAACAGCAACAACAAACACACTGAGGACAGACCAGACCAGGCCAACATGTCCATCCTTGTCTCCTCCGTCCTTGTCTTCTCTGTCCTTGTCTCCTCCACCCGTGTCTCCTCCGTCCTCAGTGTGTCCAGCTCCTCCCCCTGTGAGCAGAGAATGAGATGTGAGGTGTGAGGTGTCAGGTAGGTGATGGATCCATTTCCAGACATGATCTACTGCACTTTGATCCCATCACTCATAGCAGCTGTTTGCTACAAAGTCTCATCAGCAACATCTTTAGGAAACACACACATCCTATCTGGGACGTTCACTGTCACACCAACAAGCAGGAAGCAGCTTCAACACACACACACACACACACACACACACACACACACACACACACACACACACTCTCTCTTACCTGAGTCTTTAACCTGTAGCTGGATGCTGCTGATGAGCTCAGGACTGTTGCGTTTGGTTCCAACATAACACTCATATGTTCCAGTGTCTTTGATGCTGACGTTCTTTAGAATCACAGAAACGTCTCCGTCCTTCATCTGTGGATCTCTCAGCTTCACTCGACCACGAAAAGATGGATGATGGTAGTTTTCAAATGTACGACCATCTCTAAAGAAGAACACGTAATCCTCTGACCTCCAGTCTGGTTTGGTCCACTCTAACAGTTCGATGGCTCCTTCTCTGGGACCCTGACACTGAATAACGACATCATCTCCAGGTTTGGCTTTAATCTCTTATGTTTTTGGAAAAAAAGAAAAATGTGAATTTTTAAGTAAAAGAAAAAAACTTCTACATTCACATGCAAAACTAATTTTCAGACAGTATGTAGAAACTTTGCAAATGCTGTAAAGATGTGAATCCTCAGAGTCTCACTTTTAAAAAGAACAATTGTTATTTGAACTAAGATGGGGTCTACTGTGTTTACAATAATCTACATTATTATTATTATTATTATTATTATTATTATCATCATCATCATCATACATATAATAAGGTGCAGATTAGGTCTCAGTTTGTTGAGGGGTCCAGACTGAAAAAGCTCCGATCACTCTTACAAACTGCTGACTACTTCTCCTTATGTGATTCATTAGGTTCAGTGAATGTGGTGAAAGACAAAGTTTGACAAAAACAGATTTCATTATCATGATTATATGAGTAAATTATTGGGCAAAAACATTTGATCAAACTGTCGTCCAACACATTCAGCTCAGCTACACCTTATCGTCTCCTTCCTACAAATTAAGGACATTTGCTGATACATTTGGAAACTTACAAACAAGATGCGAAGCAGCAAAACTGCAAAGTCAAGGAGAAAACCCTTAAAGTCTTATGCCAGGAGAAGGAATGAGTCAGTCTCGTTGGAAAGGGAAGAAAATCTTTCTTAGTGCACAGGAAGTTGTGACCTGTGGTATCAGAGGCAGTGGAAGCTCGACAGAATATCAGTGTTAAAACGGCCTCAAGAGTCCGGATCAAACCCCTTGGATGTAACAGAACAATGCAACAGCGCCCTCTGCTGACAGAACGGTGGACTCCTGCTCACAGTTCCGTCCGGATCCCAAAGTGGACTGTGTCTGTTGTTTCATGTTCTTGGTAGCAGTTATACTGGTTGTGCGTAAGAAATTCTGTAAGTACTAATCACTTCAGTGTTGTTTTACATGTTCCCCTCGTTAAGTGGAAGAATTGTTTCCTGCGTGATGCCGGTAAAATACGATCATTCATTGATTAGTTAAATCGCTGAGTTGCTGTATTTCAGCCTAGTTAAACCACGTGTTAGACAAACGGGTTCACACACGGCGCAGAGCAGCTGTCACAGCGCCAGTTCTTATGGAAGTTAGAATGTGACGTAACACGAATGACGACATGTAGTAGCGGAGGAAGCCATGTGACATTTGTGATGTGATAACTCAACTTTATATCACTTGTATTATGTTTACAGCCACATTTGACTTGTGTATTGTGGATTACCATTTGAACTAACACATTGAATAAAGTAAAAATAACACCAGAGACCACAACACAACACAACACACAGCCATGTTGATCTGTGAAGTTTACATGTGGCGGTGAAATAAAGGGACACCTGATAGACCATTGGCCGTCCTCTCGTCTCTAACAGGACAACTGCAGCGAGTCAGATCCCCGGCCCAGCTTATACGTTATTGGGAGACGGCTTACAGTAGACAACCAATTGTTTAATCAGAGTCTTCTAGGACTGAAAACAGTTGGACCCAGTGATCAGGGAGCGATTTCCTCTTTTTAGAAGGAGGCTGTGCAGCCGTTCAAGTAGGAGCACATGAGTTTTCCTCCTTCAAATATACACTGTATGAAATAAATGAGGAAAAATAAATCACATTTTACACAATTAAATTATGGCACAAATCTGATCCATGTTGCATTTAAGTTTTAACGTTGGGGCAGAACATTCATTTTGCACTGGACAAATAGGCGTCCACATCAACAACGTTTCTACATCAAACTAAGATTTTTTGTATTATGTTTTTTTTATTCATAAATTACTCATGAGATGTGATCTGATCTTTACCAAAGTCACAAACATAAGTATCAAGGTCAAGCTGATGATCTTTCATGTCTGGATTGAAGTCAGCTATTAAACACGCAGAGTGATGGTAGAAAAAATTAAAACTTAATAATCTGTGCTTTGGTTTACAGTTATTTCTAAGCTGATCAGAATAAAACCTGATAATTTTACAGTTTTCTTTATTCATTTCCTCTCTTCTGTTAATCAGTGCTGTTTGATTTTTACATTATAGTTACTAACACAGCTTGATCATGCACAGTTATAATAACTGTAATTAGTTTAACAAGTTCATACAGTGTAAATTACAATACAGCTTCAGAGCTGGACAATGAGATGAACCGATGTTGAAACACTCAGTGACCGGATGCGATGTTTAGCTCAAACAGCGGTGAATTTATTTCTCCGTGTTAACAGAACATGTGTCTATGAGGCGGGAGTAACACGTTATCAAAACGAGCGCTCCTTCGATCTACTGGTGGCCGAAGTTTCCACATGTTGCGCTTCCTGCTCTGCGTGACCTGACTAAATTAATAAATACATATTAATCTAAGATCTTGGATGAAAATTTTCAAGGAGCCGTGGCCACAGTGAGTGTGTCAGTGGTGCGCGTCGGAAAAAGGCGGAAAAGAAAATGATTGGTTTGAACTGAGACCGTGAGCCAAACAACAAGGAGACAGACAGAGGGAACTTTAAAACGGCTCCAGCACAATAAACAATAAAGCAAACAACTATAAATCAGACGTGGAGAAAACGAAGATTTTTTCCAAGCAGCTGCGCTGAAAGAGCTTCGGCGTTTTGAAACGTTTGACAGTTAGATATGATGCTGTCACATGTCTAATAATAATAAATATATAAAATAAATAAGCAGCCTTTCAGAATAAAATATTTGTTGTAACTATGTTTAATAACGTGTGTAAAATGAAACCAGATCACTGTGAAATAAACTGAATGAAAAGTGGATGTGATGTTCAGAATCAGAGCGACACGTTTGTCGTAACGAGTTTGACTTTATGAAGCGTCTTTTTGGGATCGAAACTTCCTGTCACGTTGTTTCTGCATCGAGCTTAACGTCACTACAATAAAAACACATAAATATGTCATTAATCTGTAGAATCAAAAATAAGAAGGAGAACAGAGAGAATCAGTCGGTGCGAGTCGCTGAGAAAAGAACGAATCAGCGTCACAGGAAGTTTTTCTTCCTTCAGCTCAAACAAACCGTGTTTTCCTGATATTAAAGGACGATCGATCCACTGACCTTCAGAGGCTGAACACGTCACGAGCCAAGTGAGGAAAGACACACACAGGATCCTTCGACACACACACATCTTAAAACACACACCTTCATTCATTCTGAAATTCATATAAGCTCCAGCGCTGTTTGCTGTTTATGTCTGAATAAACCGCGCATGGCCATTATAAGGATGAAGGGGCGGGGCTTAGTGAAGGCGTTTGTCACATGACCTGACAGAAGCAGTTTGATTTGGTGAAACCTGATTTACATACATGCATCATTGAGGTTTGTCCGGTCTTACAAGAAATATCTGTCCATCCCTGCAACATCAGTTCACTGTGAAAGAATATTATCCAAAGCAGGACTAAACTAAAAGAAACTGATTAAATCCAAAAACAACAAATTGTTTTTCCTAAATAAAAACTCCTGTTTGTTCCACTAAGATGTTCTTTCCCGAATCAAAGTGTAAATAACAATAACAGGAAATCAAATAAAAATAATGTTTACAGGATTTAAAACTGTTACATTCACTTTTTTTCATTTGTCAGACACTTTTATCCAAAGCGACTTTCAGGTTGTTTTTATGTATTTCTATTTTTATATTTAAGTGAATAGGAAGGTGCAGATAAGTTGTGTTATCAGCAGTTTTTAAATATTGGGTTTGGCAGAATTTAGAAGCTCATTCAGTTTATTCACACAAAATATTATTGTAAAAATGACTGAAAGCAACAAACATTTGTTATTGCTGAATTCTAAAACGTGTCAGTTCAAAGAATCTTTGAATCTGTTTCCATAAGATCTACACACATTTATCCAGCAGATGTCACCAAAGTGACGATTCAAATGTTTCAACACACTGACCTGAGTCTTTGACAGTGGTGATGAGCCCTGACCTGCCTCTGTATCCAACACAACACTCATATGTTCCAGTGTCACTGATGGAGACGTTCTTCAGAATCACACACGTCTCCGTCCTTCATCTGTGGATCTCTCAGCTCCACCCGACCATGAAACAATAGATGCTGGTACTTTTCATACGAACGCTCGTCTCTGAAGTAGAAGACGATGTAATCCTCTGACCCCCAAGTCCGGTTTGCTCCACTCTAACAGTTCGATGGCTCCTTCTCTGGGACCCTGACACGGAAGAATGACGTCCTCTCCAGGTTTTGCTTTAATCTCTTATGTTTGGGAAAAAAGAGAGAAACAAAAGTAAATTTATAAGAAAAATGTGAATTTTTAAGTAAAAGAAAAAACTTTTACATTCACATGCAAAACTGATTTTCAGACACAGCATGTAGAAACTTCGCAAATGCTGTAAAGATGTGAATCCTCACTTTTAAAAGAACAATCGATATAAGAACTAAGATGTGGTCTATTGTATTTACAATGATTTACATTATTATTATTATTAACATCATCATCATGATTATGTTAGACTGAAAACTGCAGTTTTCCTCCTGCAAATATACACTGTATGAAATAACTGAGAAAGGATAAATAAAATTTCACACAATTAAATTATGGCACAATCTGATCCAGGTTGCATTTAAGTTTTAACATTGGGGGCAGAACATGCGTTTTGCAGTTGACAAAGCGACGTCCTCATCAATGAAATTTAGGAACGTTTCTACATCTACCTAAAACCAAAAATCTGATTTTTGTATTATTGTTTTATTTTTTTATAAATCGGTCATGAAATGTGACTTGGTCTTTACCAATATCACAAATATCAAACAACATTCCTAAGTTGATGATCTTTCATGTCTGGATTGAAGTCAGCCATTGAACACAGAGTGATGGTGGGAAAAAAATTCAAACATTTGACTTGCAATTGTTTGGTCAGGGTTAATGAAAAAATTCAAACTTAATAAACAGTGTTTTGATTTGACTTGTTAATTGTTTACAGCACAGCTTGAGCTCAGTTTTTGAAATGAATTTATTTGAGGCGGGAGTAACACGTTATCAAAACGAGCGCTCCCTCGAAGTTTGTTCTTCTGCTCTGCGTGACGTGACTAAATTAATAAATACATGTTTCTAAATTAAAATGAAAAGCGCCTTGAATGAGATTTTTTAATGGACCCGCGGCCACAGTGAGTGTGTCACTGATGCGCGACGGAAAGAGGCGAAGAAGAAAGTGATTGGTTGGAACTGAGACCGTGAGCCAATCTACTTCTCTTTCGGCTTTTCCCATCAGGGGTCGCCACAGCGAATCATCCGTTTCCACTTCACTCTATCCTGGACATCTTCCTCTCTGACACCAGTTAACCTCATGTCCTCTGTTAGAACATCCATATATCTCCTCCTCGGTCGTCCTCTCGCCTGGCAGCTCCATCTCTAACATCCTTCTACCAATATATTCACTGTCCCTCCTCTGCACATGTCCAAACCATCTCAGTCTGGCCTCTCTGACTTTGTTGCTAACACAGGCAACGTGCGCTGTCCCTCTGATGAACTCGTTCCTAATTCTGTCCAACCTTGTGACTCCTAAGGAGAACCTCAACACCATGAGCCAATCAACAAGAAAATAATTTCCATAAAGATTTCGCGCGTAAATTTACGCGCGAAATCTTTATGGTATCGAAACTTCCTGTCACGTTGTTTCTGCATCGAGCTTAACGTCACTACAATAAAAACCAGCTGAATATGTCATTAAGATGTAGAATCAAAAATACGAAGGAGAACAGAGAGAATCAGTCGGTGCGAGTCGCTGAGAAAAGAACGAATCAGCATCACAGGAAGTTTTTCTTCCTTCAGCTCAAACAAACCGTGTTTTCCTGATATTAAAGGACGATCGATCCACTGACCTTCAGAGGCTGAACACGTCACGAGCCAAGTGAGGAAAGACACACACACGATCCTTCGACAGACACACATCTTCATTCATTCTGAAATTCATATAAGCTCCAGCGCTGTTTATGTCTGAATAAACCGCGCATGGAGCTTATAAGGCTGAAGGGGCGGGGCTTAGTGAAGGCGTTTGTCACATGACCTGACAGAAGCAGTTTGATTTGGTGAAACCTGATTTACATACATGCATCATTGATCTTTGTCCGGTCTTACAAGAAATATCTGTCCATCCCTGCAACATCAGTTCATTGTGAGAGAATATTCTCCAAAGCAGGAGAGGTTTTAACTAAAAGAAGAAACTGATTAAATCCAGAAACATTCAAAAAATTGTTTTTCCTAAATAAAAACAAACAAAAAAGTGTAAATAACATTGACAGGAAATCAAATAAAAATAACGTTTACAGGAATTACAAGTCATAAGTGACAAGTCATTTGTCAGACACTTTTATCCAAAGCGACTTTAAAGTTGTTTTTATGTATTTCTATTTTTATATTTAAGTGAATAGGAAGGTGCAGATAAGTTGTGTTATCAGCAGTTTTTAAATATTGGGTTTGGGAGAATTTAGAAGTTCATTCAGTTTATTCACACACAATATTATTGTGAAACTGACTGAAAGCAACAAACATTTGTTTTGCTGAATTCTAAAACGTGTCAGTTCAAAGAATCTTTGAATCCGTTTCCATAAGATCTACACACATTTATCCAGCAGATGTCACCAAAGTGACGATTCAAATGTTTCAACACTCTGAATCATTTTCTGAATCAGTGGCTTCAAGTGGTTGAAAGCTTCAGAAAACCTCGGTGGCCCTCAGAGCTCAAAGCAGCACAGTCAGAGAAAACACATGGACATGTACGAAAGCGACGTCATCAATCTGACAACAGAGAAGCGAATAACTAAACACACTGAGAGAGGGTATGTTTGTCATTCATCCATTCACACACAGCTGCCGAGCAAAGTGATCACCTGACCCACCGGGAGCAACTTGGGGTTCAGTGTCTAGGACACATGGACAAGAAAAGAAGGTGAGGACACACAGAATCAAAGAGGCACAGAATGAATCCCTTAACGAAGAGGACACATGAGAGTAAAGCTCTGTGCTTCTCTTGGAGCTGATTTAATCCAAGTAAGGAGAGGACGACAAAACATGTCCTCAGTCCATCTGTCATATCATATGAAATCATATGAACAGATGAATCAGCAGGTACCAGCTCCAATCAACTAAACTTTTTTTGCATTCACACATCAAGAAAAGACACTAACTCCACTATCAGCACTGACCCCTATACTAAATAAAAAAGTTCATATAATAAATAATGTGTTTTATTTAAAAAACTTTACTAAAATCTGTAGTCTATAAAGATAATATCATGGTCCGTTACTGCGATTGCACAACGCTACAGTAGTTGCAGTAAATTGAAGCAGGCTTAGACGCTCGGCAGCATGTGGCAGTTCATCAATCTAACAGCGTCTGACAAGAAACGGTTCCTCAGCCTAGTTCTTGTGCATGTGCTGCACAGGGAGGAAAGTCCAAATACTGGAAACTCTCTCATAACTGAACCACTGATGCAAATAAGAGGGATGGAGGTAATGCTCATCCTTTGGAAAATCACAATCATCAAGTTAAGTACAGATGTGTTAAAATGTAATTTCTAAAGAGGACAGTATAGTAACAAGGAACTTTATTGATTTCCACTGCACTGCATGGAGGAAGTGCTGAGTTCACTACAATCTGATCAGGCTGGATACAGAAATGCCCCACGCTGAGAATCAACTACTCTGACAGACGCTTCACATTTGTGTTAAAATAACCTAAAAGGGACAAAGAACAACTGGCGCCTGTTTCATGACCAGCAGCACCGTGACTCTAAACAGAGGAAGGAAGTGGGACTAACTGTGATCAAACACGTTGAGCTCGTGTCACCGAGTCGTACAATGGACCAAACGTCTCTTCAGTTTCTGCTCCGTAAGTACAAGTCTGGACAATTATACTAGTTTGATTTATATCAGGTCAGCTCAGCTGTAGAAGAGTGGAGGTAAGTTACAAGTCGAAATATGGTAGAAAGGGCCAAATATTAAACATTTTTAATTTAGGAAGATTCACAGTAACAAATGGTTGTATTTATGTTACAGTATATACTGTACAAACTATGCAATATTTATTATATTTATTATATCATACTGGCTTCAGGAAAACTTCCCAGTTCAGCAACCTTGTTTGTTACAGTAAAAAAACATTTCAAACATTAAAGAGAAATTAGTTTTAAACACAACAAAAATACCAGAACTACCGTATGCGTTGGCTACTGTCAAACGTATAATGATGTTGACTACAAAAACTTCCTTTACAGTCAATTTCATTTATGATCATGGTAACAGTGTGTGGGTTGTTTTAAAGACGTTACTCTAAATATGAAATCAATTTGAACAATCTATAAATTATTTACCACAATACTGGTAATGTCCCAGTCCAGATCCAGTTTAAATAATCCTCTGAAGTTAACCAGCTCCTGGTCTGAGCAAAAGAGAGTTCGATGTGTGTTAAATCTGGAAAACCTGAGATGAGACCAAAGGCAGCTGGATAACCCTGTCATCTCTGGAGTTCTCAAACCAATCTGTTGTTTATTGGACTGTGATTTATTATTAATAATGAGCCATGTCGTCATATGTCAAAGTAACATGACTCCACTTTCTCTCTAGTTGTGATGCTGCTGCTGTGTTACACGAGAAACGCAGGTTGGTGAACGTCTCATCTAATAATCTGTAGATGTTTTTTCAAGTCGTCGTGATTCAGCGTCGGCTCTTCACAGCTGCAGATGAACAGAACAGACACGGGCGTCAATGAGAACAATGTCTATGTTTACATGTTACACAAAGCACATGGATTATACCGTATTTCAGTTACACTGAAGCAGCTGTGTGAGCTGCAGGAAACACTGAGCAGATGTGACCGAATGACTGAACAGTCAGTAGGAGCGACACGGTGTGTTTCAATTATGGAGATGTTTTTACTTAAGCAGCTGGGAAAAGTAAAGATCATTCATGTATAAGGGAAATCATATTCATTATCTAGTTGTAATATGTCAAATTACACTTCACTTGAAGACGCTTTCTGATACTTTTGAATCTAGTTCCATTAAAATAAAAGAAAACATCTGATCCACTACGGACCATGATCATGTTTCACTCACCGACTGCAGCATTGAATTATTTTTCCCAAAACAACTTTGTTGTTGTTGTTGGTCCAGTGGGTGTTTTTTTTCAAATATCTGCTTGATTTCCCACAGCTGGTCTGACTGTGAGTCCCAGCAGGTCTCAGTTTTTAAAGGAGAGTCTGTGTCTCTGAGCTGTGAGGAGGGACGACAGCTCTGCTGGATGGACACTGAGGAGGAACACGAGCAAAGAAACCAGAGCTGAGTGGAGAGTTGACTGGGGAAAACCGTCTGGTTCTTCCTGTAACATCAGCTACATGAGTCCACAGGACAGTGGAGTTTACTGGTGTGAGTCCAGACGTGGATCAACCAGTAACATCATCAGCATCACTGTTGTACCTGGTAAGATCAGACTGTGGAGTTAGTGTTGATGAGTCTGTGTGGAAATGGATGAAATGCTGTAGTTTGTCTCTGTGTTGAGGTGGAGCAGTGATCCTGCAGAGTCCTGTCCTCCCTGTGATGGAGGGACATGATGTCAGTCTTCAGTGTAAGACAGAGGACTCCTCCGAGCTCCCGGCTGATTTCTATAAAGATGGCTCCCTCATCGGGACTGAGCCTACAGGTCACATGACCATCCACCATGTTACCAAGTCTGATGAAGGCGTCTACAAGTGTCACATCAGCAGTCGTGGAGAGTCTCCACCCGGCTGGATCTACGTCACAGGTCAGGAGCTTCACTTTGGTTTCAACACTTATTTCATCCATGTACAAACCTGAACAGCTGGATTCTCTCGACAGAAAAACATCTGACCACAACCCAACGCACTTCTGCAGCCTTAAACTTATTTACACTCCCACCCCTGCCTCCATCTCCCTGTTCCATCTTGTGTTCAGACTGATTCTCCACCTGGTCGTGTTCTGTCCATATGTCATCTCCACTGTCCTCATGGTGTCATTACATCGACACAGACCCACAGGTAACACTCAGTCAAAGATTAGTCTCTGTTTCTGTCTGACAGAAGTGCTTCAACTTCTGTCATAGTTTACTATTAATTGGTTCGTTTGAAGTACAATACATTACATTTTACTCTGCATTTTCATTTCAAATGTAAAATAGTTTAAAAATCACTCTTTGTTAATAAATATGTATTTATTTCACTTTTCCTTCTATTGCTAGATAATGTCTTGCCCATCTCCTTGACAACAACCTCACCCAGCCAAGGAAACACAGGGTGATTAAACTGCAGACGAAACATTTCTGCTTAATTCAACTGAATAATTACAACAATTACAACATCATTCATGTAGCTGTGATTGTGTATATGGAATTCAAAAGAAAAGAATAAAATAAAACAACAACAAAAAAAAAAAACACTGGTCACATTAGTAACCTGATTTAAAATCCTGATGATGCTGTTGTATTATTTTGTATAGTTTCCTGGGTGATATCATACGACTTCCCTGAGGATTTGACTTACTCATATTATTTTATTTATCGAAGATTTGACACTGTTATTTCCAAATTATTCCAGTATAACAGGTGTTAGTTTCAACAGTCCTGCAACAAGGTGACAATGTGCAGCTGAAAGGAGCTGATTCAAATACATGTAGATGTTCAAGGCTACAGTTTGTGCAGCATAATGCACGTAACAGTGTATTTAACTATAAGAAATGTAAAATAAATATATGGAAACAACATTCAGTATAATTTAAGTAACAGATTTAAATTTCATTCACTTGCAATGGTCCAAAGGGTAAAAGTTAGTGACCAAAGGTTGATGCACACGAGAAATTTCACTTAATTTTACTTAAATGAACCGACATTTAAATTTGATGAGACAGCGTCAAAGCAGCTCAAATGTTTTGTTCTACATGTAGATATGCTTCGTTTTTGTGTTTGGATTGTAACTCATTTCGTTTCTGTGCCGTGGATGAAGTTTAGCTGGTGGATCAGGTAGGTCACTGAATGACTTTTCATTCAAATCCACAGCAGCCGTGTAGCTCAGCTGGTCCATTCTCTAAACCGAACTGGAAACTAATGAGCCGCTATCAAAGCACCTGCAGATTCAGGGAAGAGAAGAGACATTCAACACCTGCTTTTTCATATGAAACCTGCTCTATGAGCCTTTTGTAGAACACAAAAACTACATTACCTAGAATAACACAGAGAACAAGTGCACCAACGCCTCCTGCTGCAATATAGAGACCTTGGTTTCCTCCGCCCTCTTCCTCTCCAGCTCCTCTGCTTTCAGGTGAGTGACCTGCAGGTGTGAGGTGTGAGGTGTCAGGTAGGTGATGGATCCATTTCCAGACATGATCTACTGCACTTTGATCCCATCACTCATAGCAGCTGTTTGCTACAAAGTCTCATCAGCAACATCTTTAGGAAACACACACATCTGATCTGGGACGTTCACTGTCACACCGACAAGCAGGAAGCAGCTTCAACACACACACACAGACACACACACTCACCCGAGTCGATGACTGTCAGGTTGATGGTATTGAGAAGTTGAAGGTTCCCTTCTCCGATTCTAACATGACACTCATATGTTCCAGTGTCACTGATGGTGACGTTCTTCAGAATCACAGAAACGTCTCCGTCCTTCATCTTCGGATCTCTCAGCTCCACTCGACCTCTAAAGGATGGATGCTGGTAGTTTTAAAGGGCGTTTTTCTCTGACAAAGTAGACAAAATCCTCTGATTTCAGATCAGGTCTGGTCCAGTGTAACAATCTGATTGCACCCCCTCTGGCTCCAGAACACTGAAGAGTCACATTATCTCCAGAGTTTGCTTTCAACTCTTTACCGTTTATTCAAAATCAGAAAAAGAGCAAAGATCATTAACATTGTTTTTAACAGTTTTATTTTTTATAAAAATCAATATTTATAATTTCAGATGGGAGGGGCTTGACGTGTGTCCATGTGGTTTTCTGGAAAATGCAGTGAACTTTTTCAGTTCACATCAGGTCTTTGTAAATATGTGCAGGTCCAGAATACACGTGAACTGAAACACAGGATCCGTGTCAGATGTGGTTCCAAACAGAGGGGACTGTCACTCGTTCAGCCCCGGTCTACAGTGTCCTACACTGAGTTAGACACTGTTAGCGGGTTAACAAGCTGAATGATGGCAACCAGTAAACCTTCAAACATTAGCATGTTAGCATTTAGCTCCCATCAGCCCATCATGTGTCTCAGCTTCATGTCGGGAAGATGAAACTTCATCAGAATTTGAAAAGGTCGCCCTCGTCCCTTTCCACTGGGCCCCGTGTTCCCCAACATTAACACTGGTTTAGAAAATATAAATGAGTTGATCTGTTTCTGTTTGTCTGGGGTTTGTGTTGTTTTGGGACCAGGGTTTGTTGGGAGGAGCTTCCCCAATGTTTCCTTGTGGGGTGTCTGCTTGGAAGGTGGAACAGATCAACAGGGTAAAAGAATAGAACTTTATTAATCCCACAGTGGGGAAATTCTTGTGCTTTAGCAGCCATAGACAAAGAACACAGAATCTGCACAGAACAATGTCCATTATAGTTTAACTGAAAAGGTATTTAAAATATGAGGGTAAACTAAAAAATATATACATATTTACATTGGAAAATGAAAATGATCAAAAACGTAGCTGAAAATAATGATAATCAATTATTTATAATAAAAAAACGTAGAAACAGGTTTGAATCGTTTGCCGTCTGGTGCCACCTGGTGGAGGGAGGATAAGTACTGTGGACTTTAGGGACATTTATTGCATTCTGTCGGATTAGAGTATTGTAGTGGTTGCAGTAAATATCTAGACTTCATACTGTCCATTATTTAAAGTTTAAAGTAAAAATTATTAAACCAAAAACAACAACAGCAATAAAAAGCACAAATACTGACACATCAGCTACCAGTCCAACATGTCCACCCTTGTATCCTCCATCCTTGTCTCCTCCATCCTCAGTGCGTCCAGCTCCTCCACCTGTGAGCATGTGTGAGATGTGAGGTGTCAGGTAGGTGATGAATCCATTTCCAGACATGATCTACTGCACTTTGATCCCATCACTCATAGCAGCTGTTTGCTACAAAGTCTCATCAGCAACATCTTTAGGAAACACACACATCTGATCTGGGACATTCACTGTCACACCGACAAGCAGGAAGCAGCTTCAACACACACACACACACATTTATTTCAATTGTCACTTAAAACCAACCAGTACTAACGTTCACATTCTACAGTGGTTCTTCCGCATCGTTTGTATCAGCAGGACCTCGGTTTGAGTTTTGCCTTTTGCCTTTTTTTCTGTAGATCACAAACCCAACAACAGCAACAACAGCAATCGACAGGACAACAGACAGACCAACACGTCCGTCCTTGTCTCCTCCATCCTTGTCTCCTCCACCACTGTTTCCTCCATTCTTGTCTCCTCCATCCTTGTCTCCTCCATCCTCACTGTGTCCAGCTCCTCCCCCTGTGAGCAGAGAATGAGATGTGAGGTGTGAGGTGTCAGGTAGGTGATCGATCCATTTCCAGACATGATCTACTGCACTTTGATTCCATCACTCATAGCAGCTGTTTGCTACAAAGTCTCATCAGCAACATCTTTAGGAAACACACACATCTGATCTGGGACGGTTCTGTTACGGCCCTAGGCCTCTTGGTTGTCTTTTGCAGGTGCATTCCTTATGTAGATCTGCTGTGTCAACACTCCTCCCTGATTGGTGGCTCACCAGAACTACTGTGGCCAGCCAAGCACCAGCTGCGTCAAACAAGATCTCCACCTCCATCCTCCTATGTGTCCGGTCCACAGGTATTTTCCACTCACCTGTCAAGAACAATCTCAGCACTGGCTTAAAAACCCTGCCAGTCAGTCATTCAGGGCAGCTGCAGCATAGAGAGCAGCACGCCTCTGGGTTGGTTGTTGGCTCGTTTGGTTCCGGTTTGTGTGTGGTTTTTGTTGAGCTCTGGCACCTGACCTCACTAACAGAATGGAGCTTGATGTGTTGGTAAAGCCTAGAACGGCTTTTTGATTACTTCAGTAAGGGCAGGTTAGGTGTTAAACATATTTACACACACACTCTCATTCATACTCCCACTACAAGCTCACCTGCATACTTTAACCCGTTGACACATTGTCTAGTTAACCTTAGGTTTTAGGGATGCTGCATTGTACCTATGTTTCTCTCACTTTGATAGTTTGTTTTTGGTTGTTTTGTTTTTCGACGTGCTGTTAACTTTGTATTTTAATTTTTATGGAAACTTGTTTGTTCAGGGTTTTGTTTTCTGTAAGCATCATCTTCCTTAGTTCCCCTGAATTACTGTTGTTTGATTATATATTGTACATTTAACCCCTATTGATTAACTTTAAAAATAAATTATCCAAATATTATAGTTTGTTTTCCCATTCTTATGTTACTGCCTTTTACAACGAGCCAGGGTTGTAACAGGAAGCAGCTTCAACACACACACACACACACACACACTCACCTGAGTCTCTGACTGTCAGGGTGACGGTGGTGATGAGCCCTATCCTGCCTCTGTATCCAACATGACATTCATAAGTTCCAGTGTCACTGATGGAGACGTTCTTCAGAATCACACACATGTCTCCCTCCTTCATCTGTGGATCTCTCAGCTCCACCCGCCCATGAAACAACAGATGCTGGTACGTTTCATACGAACGCTCGTCTCTGAAGTAGAAGACGTAATCGTCTGACTTCAAGTCTGGTTTGCTCCACTCTAACAGTTGGATGGCTCCTTCTCTGGGACCCTGACACTGAAGAATGACATCATCTCCAGGTTTTGCTTTAATGTCTTAAGTTTTTTGGAAAAAAGAGGGAAACAAAAGTGAATATATAAGAAAATTTTGATTTTTTTTAAGGAAAGAAAAAACTTTTACATTCACATGCAAAACTAAATTTCAAACAGTATGTAGAAACTTTGCAAATGCTGTAAAGATGTGAATCCTCAGTCTCACTTTTAAAAAGAACAATTGTAATATGAACTAAGATGCAGTCTACTCTATTTACAATGATATACATTATTATTATCATTATTATGTTATGTATAATAAGGTGCAGATTAGATCTCAGTTTTTTGAGGGGTCCATACTGAAAAGGCTCTGATTACTCTTAATGGCAGTGGAAGCTTGACAGAATATCAGAGTCATCTAGGACTGAAAACAGTTGGACCCAGTGATCAGGGAGCGATTTCCTCTTTTTAGAAGGAGGCTGTGCAGCCGTTCAAGTAGGAGGACAAGAGTTTTCCTCCTGCAAATACACACTGTATGAAATAACTGAGGAAGAATAAATTACATTTTACACAATTAAATTATGGCACAAATCTGATCCATGTTGCATTTAAGTTTTAATGTTGGGGGCAGAACATTCATTTTGCTGAAATGTTGTTTTGCAGTGGACAAAGAGGCGTCCACATCAATCAAATTTCAGACCAAGCAAAAAAAAGTTATATTTTCTACATCAAACTAAAAACCATTAGATAATCAAGACTTTCTTGTTTTGTTGTTTTTTGTCATAAATTAGTCATAAAATGTGATCTGATCTTTACCAAAGTCACAAATATCAATAAACACAACATTGCTAAGTTGATGATCGTTCATGTCAGCCATTAAACACACAGAGTGATGGTTGAAAAAAACTCAAACTTAATAAACTTTGATTTGATTAGCAATTATTTCTCAGCTGATCATAACTGAACCCATCTGAAAAAGTGTTTTTATTTATTTCCGCCCTTCTGTTAATCAGCAGCTGGTGCGTGACGGAAGGAGGCGGAGAAGAAAGTGAACTCACTGATCACGTAACTTCCGGCTACAACCCAATAAAGGAAACAACTATAAACGAGAGGTACAGAAAACGAAGATTTATCAAGCACCGGAAAAATATGAAGCAAAAAATGAAAATGCTTTAGTGTTTCGAAGCGTTTGGCAATTAGAAATCGTGCTAACATATGTCTGCTAACAAATATATAAAATAACAACTTTTAAGAATAAAATATTTTCTGCCAGTGTTGTAACTATGTTTAATAACGTGTGTAAAATGAAACCAGATCACTGTGAAATAAACTGAATGAAAAGTGGATGTGATGTTCAGAATCAGAGCGACACGTTTGTCATAACGAGTTTGACTTTATGAAGCGTCTTTTTGGGATCGAAACTTCCTGTCACGTTGTTTCTGCATCGAGCTTAACGTCACTACAATAAAAACACTTAAATATGTCATTAAGATGCAGAATCAAAAATACGAAGGAGAACAGAGAGAATCAGTCGGTGCGAGTCGCTGAGAAAAGAACGAATCAGCATCACAGGAAGTTTTTCTTCCCTCAGCTCAAACAAACCGTGTTTTCCTGATATTAAAGGACGATCGATCACTGACCTTCAGAGGCTGAACACGTCACGAGCCAAGTGAGGAAAGACACACACAGGATCCTTCGACACACACACATCTTAAAACACACACCTTCATTCATTCTGAAATCCATATAAGCGCCAGCGAGATTCATGTTTGAATAAACCGCGCATGGAGTTGACATGGCTGAAGGGGCGGGGCTTAGTGAAGCCGTTATTGTCACATGACCTGACAGAAGCAGTTTGATTTGGTGAAACCTGATTTACATACATGCATCATTTGGAACATGTCCAATCTTAAAAGAAATATCTGACCATCCCTGCAACATCAGTTCACTGTGAGAGAATATTCTTTAAAAGCAGGAGAGGTTTGAAGCGAAACAAAGAAACTGATTCAAACAAACAAACACATTGTTTTTCCTAAATAAAAACTCCTGTTTGTTCCACTAAGATGTTCTTTCCCGAATCAATAAATAACAAAAATAACAACAAGAGATAATGAAATAAAAATAACGTTTACAGGATTTAAAACTGTTACATTCACATTTAGTCATTAATTCTTCTGTCAGACACTTTTATCCCAAGCGACTTTCAGATTGTTTTTATGTATTTCTATTTTTATATTTAAGTGAATAGGAAGCTGCAGATAAGTTGTGTTATCAGCAGTTTTTAAATATTGGGTTTGGCAGAATTTAGAAGTTCATTCAGTTTATTCACACACAATATTATTGTGAAAATGACTGAAAGCAACAAACATTTGTTATTGCTGAATTCTGAAACGTGTCAGTTCAAAGAATCTTTGAATCCGTTTCCATAAGATCTACACACATTTATCCAGCAGATGTCGCCAAAGTGACGATTCAAATGTTTCAACACTCTGAACCATTTTCTGAATCAGTGGCTTCAAGTGGTTGAAAGCTTCAGAAGCTTCATGTTTCCTTGTGGGGTTTCCACTTGGAAGGTGGATCAGATCAACAGGGTAATAATCAGAAACATAGAAGCAGGTTTGAATTGTTGGGCATCTCAGCTCAGTGCTACCAGGTGGAGGGAGGATAAGTAGTGTGGACTTTAGGGAGATTAATTACATTCTTCCACGCCCACTCGCTCGCTTCTAATCCTCCCGACGATTTGGCACAAAGCAGCAGGCTACAAGTACAAGCTCTTGGGGGCTTGAAGGAGATAATCTGGATAATGTCTGTAGTGTTTTACTATGACACTTTTGTTCATGAACAAACTATCCTAAAAAAGTTGGAATAATGTCAGAATGCCACGGCACGTCTGACAGGGGCTTAAGACAAGTCCTGAGAATTCAGCCAAAGAGATAGAACAAAGTTTACGTGATGAATCAGGTAACCCTCAGGAATAATAAAGTGGCCAAAAGAAAAGATGGAGTCCGCCGACATCAGGACAAAGAAGCTCCTTACAATGCATGGAGGGTTTTAGCCCAAATCCAGCATCCTGAGACTGTACGCTATACAGGATGAACCAAAGATCCATGAATACATCAGAAAGATGGCCCCAATTGATGATGTGCTTAGTGGATAACTCAGACAACCAGAGGAACATGGAAAGGTAGAGCCGGAACCCTCATGGAAGGACAAACCCCTGCACAGTATGTATCACCGTCAGATAGAAGAAGTGGCTGACATCAAAAAATCCTACCAGTAGTTAGACAAATCTGGACTGAAAGACAGCACAGAGGCACTAATCCTAGCAGCACAGGAGCAGGCTCTGAGTACAAGATCAATAGAGGCCGGGGTCTCCCACACCAGGACCAGGACCCCAGGTGCAGGAAGTTGGGGAAGAGTTTCAGTTTCAATTACAACTATTCAGTGGTGGAAGGCAACAAAGTAAAAGTACTTGATTACTGTACTTAAATACATTTCTCATGTAATCTATACTAAAGTAGATTTAATTATGGCCACGTTTACTTTCACTCCACTACATTTCTGATCGAAGTTTTGTTACACATTACAATCAAATTATTTTCACATTTCATAATAAACCACTTTTTCAGTTTTTTTTTTTTTTTATGAAAACGCGCCACAGTTGACACAGAATCACTTCATTAAACCAGGCACAGGCAGGTTCAGGGTCAGTTCCTCTTCCTGTGCTTTTATTTTACTCTTTGGCGTGTTGTTCTGAGTTTGGCCTGTCTACAGACATCTGCCTTCACTGCGCAGCTAAAGCGAAAACCCGCAGACTGATGGCCAAATGGTTCATTTTTAGACATAAACTACCAAATTCATTGTAAAATGTGCATTCAAATAGGATCAAGACGCATGTGAAGCAGAGCTGTGTGAGTTCTTGGTGCTGCACTGAGAACTGGGACACAACTGGTCCCTGCTGGTTGACACATTAATATGAATCATTGACTTGTTCTTTCTTTATGAAGGAAGGGGCCACATGGGCTAGTGCACACTGGGTTTGCACACGGCGTCCACTGCATTTATGTGGTTTAAATCAAGTGCAAAAAACAGAATACTGCTACAGGAGAAATACATACATTTACTCTAAAAAATGAGTAGTAGTAGAAATAAAACTGAAAAAAGCTTCAGAACAAAAAACACCTTCAACGCATCATTTATATGGATCTATTACCATTAATTGATGCCACCGCCTAAAAACATTACGCTGCACTTTTACTAGTTTAGGTGAAATAAAATAGTCTACTTATTATATGAAGAAATGTCACTGGGTACTTTTACTAGGGTACAATTGTTTGTATAATTGTATTTTTACTGCACACAGATTGTGTAAACACATGAACCCTTCCTTTTGAAAAAATGTTTTATTACATTAGACCAGTGTTTCTCAAATATTGGGGCGCTGCCAGGGGGGGGCGCGTGAGACCCTGGGGAACATGCTTGTGTACTAAGTGTAATTGCAGATCCAGTCGCAGGGAGGATTAGCTCTATGGTGTCGGGTTTATTTTGCACCGAGTAAACGAAGGCCCCCCGGCCGCCGCGTTTAGAGTCCCTGGGGGCGCGAATTGTATTATTTTCGCTGGGGGGGGGTCACAGAAAATAATTGAGAAGCACTGCATTGACGTATAAAACTTTTATTTCTGTAACACATTCGGTTTAGACAGTTCAGAATTCTGATCTTTAGATTTACTAAAGATCACTAAACCAACAACAGCAGCAATAACAAACACACTGAGTACTGACAGACCAGCTACCAGGCCAACATGTCCATCCTTGTCTCCTCCGTCCTTGTCTCCTCCACCCGTGTCTCCTCCGT
The DNA here is from genome assembly GCA_033026295.1 of Channa striata. Lineage (NCBI taxonomy): Eukaryota > Metazoa > Chordata > Actinopteri > Anabantiformes > Channidae > Channa > Channa striata. The sequence goes on from CM065168.1 coordinate 45,113,490, forward strand.
CCTCAGTGCGTCCAGCTCCTCCCCCTGTGAGCAGAGAATGAGATGTGAGGTGTGAGGTGTCAGGTAGGTGATGGATCCATTTCCAGACATGATCTACTGCACTTTGATCCCATCACTCATAGCAGCTGTTTGCTACAAAGTCTCATCAGCAACATCTTTAGGAAACACACACATCTGATCTGGGACGTTCACTGTCACACCGACAAGCAGGAAGCAGCTTCAACACACACACACACACACACTGACCTGAGTCTTTGACTGACAGGGTGACGGTGGTGATGAGCCATGACCTGCCTCTGTATCCAACATGACATTCATAAATTCCAGTGTCACTGATGGAGACGTTCTTCAGAATCACACACACGTCTCCGTCCTTCATCTGTGGATCTCTCAGCTCCACCCGACCATGAAACAATAGATGCTGGTACTTTTCATACGAACGCTCGTCTCTGAAGTAGAAGACGTAATCCTCTGACCCTAAGTCCGGTTTGCTCCACTCTAACAGTTCGATGGCTCCTTCTCTGGGACCCTGACACGGAAGAATGACGTCCTCTCCAGGTTTTGCTTTAATCTCTTATGTTTGGGAAAAAAGAGAGAAACAAAAGTAAATTTATAAGAAAAATGTGAATTTTTAAGTAAAAGAAAAAAACTTTTACATTCACATGCAAAACTGATTTTCAGACACAGTATGTAGAAACTTCGCAAATGCTGTAAAGATGCGAATCCTCACTTTTAAAAGAACAATCGATATAAGAACTAAGATGTGGTCTATTGTATTTACAATGATTTACATTATTATTAACATCATCATCATGATTATTATGTTAGACTGAAAACTGCAGTTTTCCTCCTGCAAATATACACTGTATGAAATAACTGAGAAAGGATAAATAAAATTTTACACAATTAAATTATGGCACAATCTGATCCAGGTTGCATTTAAGTATTAACGTTGGGGGCAGAACATGCATTTTGCAGTTGACAAAGCGACGTCCTCATCAGTGAAATTTAGGAACGTTTCTACATCTACCTAAAACTAAAAATCAGATTTTTTTGTTTTATTGTTTTATTTTTTTTATAAATCGGTCATGAAATATGACTTGGTCTTTACCAATATCACAAATATCAAACAACATTCCTAAGTTGATGATCTTTCATGTCTGGATTGAAGTCAGCCATTAAACATGATGGTGGAAAAAAAATTCAAACTTAATAAACTTTGATTTGACTTGCAAATGTTTCTCGGCTGATCAGTTTCTCAAATGTATTTCCTCTCTTCTGTTAATGAATATAATATAAAAATCAGACAGAACTATCACAGCTCGATCATGCACAGTGTTAATAACTGTAATTATAGTTTAACAAGTTAATACAGTGTAAATTACAGCACAGCTTCAGAGCTGGACAATGTGATGAACCGATCTTGAAACACTCAGTGACCGGATGCAGTGAATTTATTTCTCCGTGTTAACAGAACATGTGTCTGTGAAGCGGGAGTAACACGTTATCAAAACAAGCGCTCCCTCGATCTACTGGTGGCCGAAGTTTGTTGCACTTCCTGCTCTGCGTGACGTGACTAAATTAATAAAGACAAATTTCTAAATTAAAATGAAAAGCGCCTTGAATGAGATTTTTTATGGACCCGCGGCCATAGTGAGTGCGTCACTGGTGCGCGACGGAAAGAGGCGGAGAAGAAAGTGATTGGTTGGAACTGAGACCGTGAGCCAATCAACAAGGAGGCACGGAAATTTACCCGCGAAATGCATCTTTTTGGGATCGAAACTTCCTGTCACGTTGTTTCTGCATCGAGCTTATCGCCACTACAAAAAAAAAAAAAAACAGCTGAATATGTCATTAAGATGTAGAATCAAAAATACGAAGGAGAACAGAGAGAATCAGTCGGTGCGAGTCGCTGGAGAAAAGAACGAATCAGCGTCACATGAAGTTTTTCTTCCTTCAGCTCAAACAAACCGTGTTTTCCTGATATTAAAGGACGATCGATCCACTGACCTTCAGAGGCTGAACACGTCACGAGCCAAGTGAGGAAAGACACACACACGATCCTTCGACAGTTGTGCGAACACATTGTCATCCATTCTGAAATTCATATAAGCTCCAGCGCGATTTACGGTCCTTATAAGAGTGAGGGGGCGGGGCTTGGTGAAGGCGTTCCTGAGAACAAATGTTCCTCATCCGTCATTATGTCCACAGTCACACAAACTCCCTCATTCCACAGTCCGGGGCGACTTTGTATGTTTGTTTCACTACTACTTCTCTTTGGGCTTTTCCCAGGGGTCGCCACAGCGAATCATTCGTTTCCACTTCACTCTATCCTGGGCATGTTCCTCTCTGAAATCAGTAGTCCAATTGTTTCCAACCAAACACTCATATGTTCCAGTTTCTTTGACAGTGACGTTCTTCACAACCACAGAAACGTCTCCGTCCTACATCTGTGGGTCTCTCAGCTCAACCCGACCACGAAAAAGTGGATGGTAGTACTTTTCATCCTGTGACCCCAAATCTGGTTTGCTCCACTCTCACAGTTGGATGGCTCCTTCTCTGGGACCCTGACACTGGAGAGTCACATCTTCTCCAGGTTTTGCTTTAATCCCTTATGTTTTTGGAAAAATTAGACAAACAAAAGTGAATTTATGAGAAAAATGTGAATTTTTAAGTAAATTTTTAAAACTTCTACATTCACATGCAAAGTTAATTTTCAGACACAGTATGTAGAACATTTGCAAATGCTGTAAAGATGTGAATCCTCAGTCTCACTTTTAAAAAAAACTCTTGTAATATGAACTTAGATGTGGTCTACTGTGTTTACAATGATTTTCATTATCATCATCATCATCATCATCATCATCACGTTAGGTATAACAAGATGCAGATTAGGTCTCAGTTTGTTGAGGGGTCCAGACTGAAAAAGCTCCGATCACTCTTACAAACTGCTGACTACTTCTCCTTATGTGATTCATTAGGTTCAGTGAATGTGGTGAAAGACAAGAAGTTTGACAAAAACAGATTTCATTATGATCATTATATGAGTAAATTATTGGGCAAAAACATTTGATCAAACTGTCGTCCAACACATTCAGCTCAGCTACACCTTATCGTCTCCTTCCTACAAATTAAGGACATTTGCTGATACATTTGGAAACTTACAAACAAGATGCGAAGCAGCAAAACTGCAAAGTCAAGGAGAAACCCCTTAAAGTCTTATGCCAGGAGAAGGAATGAGTCAGTCTCGTTGGAAAGGGAAGAAAATCTTTCTTAGTGCACAGGAAGTTGTGACGTGTGGTATCAGAGGCAGTGGAAGAGTTGTCTAGGACTGAAAACAGTTGGACCCAGTGATCAGGGAGCGATTTCCTCTTTTAAGAAGGAGGCTGTGCAGCCGTTCAAGTAGGAGGACAGGAGTTTTCCTCCTGCAAATACACAATGTATGAAATAACTGAGGAAGAATAAATTACATTTTACACAATTAAATTATGGCACAAATCTGATCCATGTTGCATTTAAGTTTTAACGTTGGGGCAGAACATTCATTTTGCAGTGGACAAATAGGCGTCCACATCAACAACGTTTCTACATCAAACTAAGATTTTTTGTATTATGTTTTTTTTATTTATAAATTACTCATGAGATGTGATCTGATCTTTACCAAAGTCACAAACATAAGTATCAAGGTCAAGCTGATGATCTTTCATGTCTGGATTAAAGTCAGCTATTAAACACGCAGAGTGATGGTAGAAAAAATTAAAACTTAATAATCTGTGCTTTGGTTTACAGTTATTTCTAAGCTGATCAGAAGAAAACCTGATAATTTTACTGTTTTCTTTATTCATTTCCTCTCTTCTATTAATCAGTAACTATAATATAAAAATCAGACAGAACTAACACAACTCGATCATGCACAGTGTTAATAACTGTAATTAGTTTAACAAGTTCACACAGTGTAAATTACAGTACAGCTTCAGAGCTGGACAATGTGATGAACCGATGTTGAAACACTCAGTGACCGGATGCGGTGAATTTATTTCTCCGTGTTAACAGACCATGTGTCTGTGAGGCGGGAGCAACACGTTATCAAAACGATCGCTCCCTCGATCTACTGGTGGCCGAAGTTTCCACATGTTGCGCTTCCTGCTCTGCGTGACGTGACTAAATTAATAAAGACATATTTCTAAATTAAAATGAAAAGCGCCTTGAATTAGATTTTTTTTTATTAATAGCTGTGTAACATACATAGTTGAATTAGATTTTTAAAGTAGCCGCGGCTGCAGTGACTGTGTCACTAATGCGCGACGGAAAGAGGCGGAGCAGGAAGTGATTGGTTGGAACTGAGACCGTGAGCCAATCAACAAGGAGGTAGAGAGAGCGGGAACTTTAAAACGGCTGCAGCAAAATAAACAATAAAACAAACAACTATAAATCAGACGTGGAGAAAACGAAGATTTTATCAAGCAGCTGCGCTGAAAGAGCTTCAGCGTTTTGAAGCGTTTGGCAGTTAGATATGATGCTGTCACATGTCTAATAATAATAAGTATATAAAATAAATAAGCAGCCTTTCAGAATAAAATATTTGTTGTAACTATGTTTAATAACGTGTGTAAAATGAAACCAGATCACTGTGAAATAAACTGAATGAAAAGTGGATGGGATGTTCAGAATCAGAGTGACAAGTTTGTCATAACGAGTTTGACTTTATGAAGCGTCTTTTTGCGATCGAAACTTCCTGTCACGTTGTTTCTGCATCGAGCTTAACGTCACTACAATAAAAAACAGCTGAATATGTCATTAAGATGCAGAATCAAAAATACGAAGGAGAACAGAGAGAATCAGTCGGTGCGAGTCGCTGAGAAAAGAACGAATCAGCGTCACAGGAAGTTTTTCTTCCTTCAGCTCAAACAAACCGTGTTTTCCTGATATTAAAGGACGATCGATCCACTGACCTTCAGAGGCTGAACACGTCACGAGCCAAGTGAGGAAAGACACACACAGGATCCTTCGACACACACACATGTTCATTCATTCTGAAATTCATATAAAGTCCAGCGAGATTTATGTTTGAATAAACCGCGCATGGAGCTTATAAGGCTGAAGGGGCGGGGCTTAGTGACGGCGTTTGTCACATGACCTGACAGAAGCAGTTTGATTTGGTGGAACCTGATTTACATACATGCATCATTGGGGTTTGTCCGGTCTTACAAGAAACATCTGTCCATCCCTGCAACATCAGTTCACTGTGAGAGAATATTCTCCAAAGCAGGAGAGGTTTTAACTAAAAGAAGAAACTGACTAAATCCAGAATCATTCAAACAAATTTTATTTTCTCAATAAAAACTCCTGAGAACAAAATTCCCATATATATGTGTGTGTGTGTGTGTGTGTGTGTGTGTGTGTGTGTGTGTGTGTGTGTGTGTGTGTGTGTGTGTACATATACATACATATGTATATGTATATAAAAAAAAGGAGATGGAAGCCACTGACGTCAAGACAAGGAAGCTCTTCACAATGCATGGAGGGTTTCACCCCAATTCCAGCATCCTGAGATTGTACGCTAAGCGGAAAGAAGGAGGCCGAGGATTAGTGAACGTCAGAGCCACTATCCATGATGAAACAACTAAGATCCATGAATACATAAGGAAGATGGCCCCAAGTGATGACGTTCTTAGCGAAAACCTCAAACAGCAAAACCCAGAGGAACATAGGGAGGAAGAACAGGAACGCTCATGGAAGGACAAACCCCTGCACAGCATGTATCACCGGCAGATAGAAGAAGTGACTGATATTGCACCATACTATCAGTAGTTGGACAAAGCTGGACTGAAAGACAGCACGGAGACACTAAACTAGCAGCCCCTGAGACAATCCAGCACATAACAGCAGGATGCAAGATGCTATCAGGCAGGGCATACATAGAACATCATAACCAAGTGGCAGGCATAGTGTACAAAAACATGTCTGCCCAGTACTGGCTGGAAGCCCCAAAGTCAATCTGGGACACACCACTATAGGTGATTGAGAAGAGCCAAGATCCTGAGGGACCAGATACAGACTGACAAAATGGTAACGGCCACCTAACTGGACATAGTAGTTGTGGACAAACAGGAGAACGAGGCTGTAGTGGTAGATGTGACAACATCCGAAAGAAGGAACAAGAGAAGTTCGAGAAATACCAAGGGCTGAAAGAAGAGTTAGAAAGGATGAGGAAGGTGAAGGTACAAGTGATACCTGTGGTGATGGGAACACTGGGGGCTGTGACACCCAAACTGGGTCCTGGAATCTACTCCCAGATTTAATACATATATACAAAATCACCTCATTCCATAATTTCAGGCTATTTAATATCCATTTGTTCAACTAAAATGTGCAGTTTATTCCCAAATCAATGTCTAGCACATGCGTATAAATAACAGGGCTTTGCCATCAAATGTTTGATTTACAATTGTTACATTTAGTCATTAAGTCATTTATCAGAAGCGTTTAAACAAAGCAACTTTCAAGGAGTTTTTTAAATGTATTTCTGTTTTTATATTTAAGTGAATATTAAGCAGCAGTAGAGTTTGTTAATATCAGGGTTATGTTTTATGGACGCATGAATACAGGACTCAGGAGGAAGTTTTATTGATAATGATGCACCAGGAATGAATGGCAGATCTTACTTGGCATGAAAACTCTGATAGGAAACACAAAGAAAGCCTACGGCTCTGTCTACAGTTTAAGGTCAAAAGTCTTAAACCCAAAACAAACCAATGTCCCAGAAATAACATCCAGCAAAACTATTGCTTTTAATGACAGTCCTCAAATCATAAGCCAGGGGTTCAAGGACCTGGATAAACAAATCAACATTAATCACGGGGAACAGGGGCTTATGATACAGAGTTCATAGGCTGGGACTGAGTTCTGCAGCCATCGGTGCAAAAGAGGTAGCACAAGAGGACGAATCCGACGAGCAGGCTAGTAAGAGGGTAGCAGGTTAGCGGGCAGGTTGTCAGAAGACGGATACTTAGCAGGAAAACAGGATGTCAAGGTCAAGAGCACAATGAAGGCATGTCCGTCTAAAACTGACTGTCACACTGTGAGCAGTCAGGCAGGAAGCTGTGGTTTAAATAGGCAGGTGGAACAGGTGAAAACAATCAAGGCCAGTGATTGGTGCTGAAGGTTGGCAGAGTAACCATGGAGCAGGAAGAGGACGTGGAGAAAACAGGTTACAAAATAAAAGTCCAGGAGAGGAAGTGGAGATGAGGGGCTGAATCATGACTGTTAATTCCTCAGTTTATTCACAAACAATATTATTCTGAAAATGACTGAGAGCACCCGCATTTATCAGTTCTTCAGAGAATCTTTGAATCCGTTTCCATAAGATCTACACACATTTATCCAGCAGATGTCACCAACGCACCGTTCAAATGTTTCAACACTTTGAACCATTTTCTGAATCAGTGGCTTCAAGTGGTTGAAAGCTTCAGAAAACCTCGGTGGCCCTCAGAGCTCAAAGCAGCACAGTCAGAGAAAACACATGGACATGTACGAAAGCGACGTCATCAATCTGACAACAGAGAAGCGAATAACTAAACACACTGAGAGAGAGTTTGTTTGTCATTCATCCATTCACACACAGCTGCCGTGCAAAGTGATCACCTGACCCACAGCGAGCAATTTGGGGTTCAGTGTCTTGGACACATGGCCAGGACGGACGGAGAATCAATCCACTGACACCATGGCCTGTGGACGGCTGCCCACTGAGCAACAGCTGCCAGATCCAAATGGAGGCACTGGTGGATCAAGTACTGAAAGAGTAAATCTACAAATACACAAAGAAACATGTTCTCTAGTAAAAGCACCAACTGATCATTTTACTTAAGTTTCAAAGAAATAAGAACATGATTTATATTTTATTAGTGATTCACTGTTTATTTCCATCCTGTCCATTAACTAATTCATGGTAACAGACATAAATTCTGGGTTGTTTTAAACCAAAACTATAAACTATTTTTGACAGACGCTTCACATTTGTGTTAAAATAACCTAAAAGGGACAAAGAACAACTGGCGCCTGTTTCATGACCAGCAGCACCGTGACTTTAAACAGAGGAAGGAAGTGGGACTAACTGTGTCAAACGCGCTGAGCTCGTGTCACCGAGTCGTACAATGGACCAAACGTCTCTTCAATTTCTGCTCCGTAAGTACAAGTCTGGACAATTATACTAGTTTGATTTATATCAGGTCTGCTCAGCTGTTCACTACAAGCTGCACTACGGTTGAAAGGTCTAAATATCAAACATTTTCCATGTAGGGAGACGTAACATGCCACTATGTTTACCGGCATCAAGAAAACAGAGAAAAATGACAAATTTTAGAGTCAGAAAGAGCCAAAAAATTCAGTTCAGCAACTTTCAGACAAATTGTTATAGTGTAGAAACAATGCAAAGTTCAGATGCACAAGATACAGGAACTAAAACCTGTTACTGTTCTGAGGGACAGAAGGTCCAACTGACATGGCAGAACAATCATCTGCCTTCCAACATAGATTTATTGTAAATGTAGTTATGTTGACCTGTCAAAAATGAAATAACAAGTAATTTCTTTGGTAGGTAAGACGCATGTTGGTCTGACTCCTTTTCGTTTCTGATCATAGGAAATATTGAAATTTCTCTTCTTTTTGGGGGGTTATTTACCACATTATTACAGGGTTAGGGTTAGTTTGAGCAGCACAGGTCAGCATTATGATCTGATTTCAATAAAAGGTCATGTGAAAACATGAAAACATGAATTAAGTCCAAGGACACCTGGATAACCCTGCAATCTGTTGTTTGTCAGACTGTGATTCTTGTTGATTTATTATCAACAATGAGATTTTTAATTCTTTAAAGTAGAACTGAGTTGTCGTACGTCAAAGTAACAGTGAACCATTATCACTATGAGTCACTTTACAGGTACAACAGTCTCTGTTTTATGAAACCGCACAATGCAAGTGACGACCGGTCATCGTGGTGCAATAACTTACTTGTATGATTATGAACCTATGTGATATATATATATATATTTCATTATTTTAGATTGTATGTTCTGTGTTGTGATATTCGTTTCTTGGCACACGCTGCACATTCTCTGCTGCTGTAAGTCGGAAGGTTTGTCTTATCTTGTGACTCCACTTTCTCTCTAGTTGTGATGCTGCTGCTGTGTTACACAACGAACCCAGGTCGGTGAACTTCTCATCAAATAATCTTGACATTTTTAATTCTTCGACTCCACGACCTCTGTGACAATTAGAACTCGTAGATCTCACTTCTGCATTCACATTGTCTGTCGTTGTCAGTCTGTGTCGGCTGTTTGCAGCTGCTAAAACTGAACAGATGAGAGAAGAAGCTTGCTCCTTTAACTTTACAAGATGGAATAATTAAATATCTTACACTATATTAGAGAAAGATGATAGTTCCACGGAAATAACAAAAATAACATCTGATCATGTTTTACATTCACTAACTGCAACATTAAACCATTTTCCCCCACGAGATCATAGTTGTAATTGTTGTTGGTCCAGTGGGTGTTTTTATATTAAATATACATTTAATTTTCCACAGCTCGTTTGACTGTGAGTCCCAGCAGGTCTCAGTTTTTAAAGATGAGTCCTTCTCTTTGAGATTTGAGGAGGACGACAGCTCTGCTGGATGGACAATGAGAAGGAACACGAGCAGAGACACTAGAGCTGAATGTGGAGCTGACTGGGAAAACCGTCTGGTTCTTCCTGTAACATCAGCTATGTGAATCCACATGACAGTGGAGTTTACTGGTGTGAGTCCAGACGTGGATCAACCAGTAACATCATCAACATCACTGTTGTACCTGGTAAGATCAGACTGTGGAGTTAGTGTTGATGAGTCTGTGTGGAAATGGATGAAATGCTGTAGTTTGTCTCTGTGTTGAGGTGGAGCAGTGATCCTGCAGAGTCCTGTCCTCCCTGTGATGGAGGGACATGATGTCAGTCTTCAGTGTAAGACAGAGGACTCCTCCGAGCTCCCGGCTGATTTCTATAAAGATGGCTCCCTCATCGGGACTGAGCCCACAGGTCACATGACCATCCACCATGTTACCAAGTCTGATGAAGGCGTCTACAAGTGTCACATCAGCAGTTGTGGAGAGTCTCCACCCGGCTGGATCTACGTCACAGGTCAGGAGCTCAGAGTCTTCAGCTGCAGAACTGTCTTCACTGAGCAGTGATGGTTCATCATGTGACAAAATAAAAAAAAGTAATTTTTGCTTCAGTTTTAGAAAAACCTTCTACCACGTCCACATATTCCTCCTCCACCTTTACTTCTTCAGCTCCCTCCCCTTCTTTGCAACCTGTGCTGTGGTCTGTTCCATTCATTGGTGCTCTGGTTCTACTGGTGCTGCTGGTTGTACCGGGGAGACGATGTGTTCAGAGGAAATCGAAAGGTGAGACTCAGACTTCTACAATTTATGTAGAATCTAGGAATTTTTAAACCCATGTTCTACAATTGATTATGATTACATGTTACAATTTTTACAATAAATACAGATTTATTTTACATGTACACACATGTCAGGTATAACTAGATATTTAATTACTTTTCTTAAAATAAAATGCCACTAATATTTTTACACAGCAGAATAAATTATAATGTTGTTCATTTTGGGTTTCACTGCAGCTGATGAAGTAAACACTAGAGAAAACATCACACATGACATCATGTACACGGACGTCCAAATATTACATCAACAATGTCAACAACAGCCAACCAGACGAAGCAGAGGTAACGCGTTTGCTGGATTGTGTTTGTGCGTGAATGTAAAGTTGACTTTGTGGATGGATGGATAAAGGTCAGAAGGTCAGAGCATAATATAGCGTAAGAATCCAAACCAGTGTTAGTTTTGTCTTGAAGAAGTAGAAACTAATGGACTTGACCGTTGTGTGGGTGAGCCAGGATGTTGTGTGGGCTTCACATTTGCATTTATATTTAGTCAAGAGGAAACTTTTTCTAGCATTGACGATTTGGAAGCTTCTGTCGTCACTCGTTTTTTTTAATCTTGTGAGTGAGGATGCTGAGCGTGCACACTGGAAGCTCCTTCCACCAACGTGGGACTGTCTAAAATCTTTATTTGGGGTTTTTTGTTGGATCACCAGACGATGTTCCTTGGCCGGTATGAAGGTCCGGCTGAGTTCCAGTTCAAAGAACAGTGGGGTGACATGTGCCTTTTTTACTGGTCAAAAATTAGATGTGCTGTTGCATATCTAACGGAGAGAGGAGGAGCAGTTCCAAACTGAAGGATGAAGAAAGTGTCACTGTGATGAACAAGCATTCAGACAGAGCAACTGGACCCAGAGGAATCAAAGTTCCTGGAAGACAATCAGGAACCAGCTTAAACCGGCAGCACGTTGTTTGACAAAACCAACCTCGACTCGACTGAGCTGAACAGAATTATCTCTTAAAAGAAACGGAACAAAAACATACTAGCACCAACAAAGAGAAGACAGAAGGCAACGTATGTAACGTCTGACAATCCAAGGCACATCGCAAATGAGTTTTCATCAGAAATAATTAGCTTGTTTTTAATTTAATTATATACATAAATTAAAAAAGCAGCTTGCTGCCGATGATGGAATTGAAACTAGTGGCATGTTTGTACTGTAAAGTTGTGGCTGTTGCTGCATATAGACTGTGAGACTGAGCTCATCTGAACACAATCAAGCGGCTTTGTGGTCATATGGGTTTCCTGTTGACCTAAATGCCATCAGGTTCCATTTGGTCCTTTGTCATTCACAGCAGTGTTTCAGTGAGGGTTAAGACACGTATTGATTATGTGATTTAAACGTCCCGGGGTCACGAAAACATGTCAAACAACAGGTCGACTGTTTTATGGTCAAAACAAAGAGACACGATGCTGAAGGAAAACTGAGGAAACAACAAGCATTAGGGAAATTATGTGAACTAGAATAAAAAATATTGTCTCAATCTCTATCAATGTTTTTACAGGAAAATATGATCTCAGGTCCTCAAGTACTGACATTAGGGCGGTGTTTTTAATGTGCACGGACAGTTAATATCGTCGAGCTCAGCGCAGGTTGAGTTTTTGCTGACGACACCGTCATAAATGCTTCTGTCACCACTGCAGGACTTTTGCCAGATTACAGGCTGCTGAAGTGACCTGCAAATTAATACCTCCAGTAGGAATTAGGTTAGAAGAGTTTGCTTTTAATGACCAAATAACGTGAGTGAAGCAGGTGATTCCAAAAGGGCCAAACGCTTTTATATCACACACGCGATTTTGAGATGAGACAGATTATGTGGTTTCTGAGATAAACATGGTTAACCAGGTCTTAGAGAATGGGGCTCCTCCGGGGCGAGTCAGGTTAGTGCGGTCTCACAAATACTTACTTACTGTCACTGCATTAGACAGGCAGAGAGGTCAGAGGTCACGTAAACACATGTTTTCCACTGTTGTGTGACTTTAAAACTGTGTGTCTGTGTTTAGAGTTTCCAGCAGAACCCGAGGTCGTCTACTCGTCACTGCAGTCACACCAGTGACCTGAACCTGCTCCTCCCAACGCCTCCCATCACAGTAAAGTACATGGGCAGTTTTAAACGTGTCTCCACCTGCTGCAGCAGATCAGTCGTTTCTCTGCAGGATCAGCTCTGGTCTCATACATTGTTCTTCTCGTGTGGTTGAGAAAGTTTCAAAAGGGTGTAAGACGGAAAATTTGACCTGTTCCGCTTTGGCTGCGGGTGACATCTACACGTCTGTTTGCAGACGAACGCAGACTGCACCTGCACTTTGTACACAGCATGGACGTGATTCAGCAGTGAAACTAAAAACTCCAGCCCGCTCTGCCCAGCACTTCACGTACTCATGGTTATCAAACTCTTTTCTAATTGGTCAGTAGGTTGAGCCACAATCAAAACCATCTTGTTGTGTGGTGACCAAACCAAACGCATCATCATCACAGAATTATAAAGGAGGTATAAAGGTTTTTCCGTACCAGGAACAGTCCATCAGTCAGTCACCTGGTGGCTCATGTAAAACCAGACACTCTCAGGTTTCTTCAAGTCACTGTCCACGTACACAGATGCATTTGAGCACATCTAATCACCAAAAATGAAATGTTTGCAATTTTCCCGCTTTCGGCAGTGGACTCAGTGGACTGAGCTGTTGCAAGTTGTTCTTGTGTCTGTGGATTAGAACCTGCCCAACATTCAGGAGGAGTTTGGACCATTTTCTGAGCTTCAGCTTGCAGACAGCAACCCTGACGATTTCCCGATACCTTGATAAAGTTTGGAATCAACCAGAAGTGACAAAACTACATATAAAAGTAGAAGTACAGATATTTGTGTTAAAAAAATAATAATAACAACTCTGGCAAAAGTAGAAGTGCAGAATGAACTTGTCGACTTAAGTAAAAGTGAAAGAGTGGAGTGTGTGAAAAATAAAAGTAAAAAGCTAATGTCATATTTGTATAAATGGAAGATTATTAACCCATCTGACTTCAAATATGATTAAATTACACTGAAATTAATGAGCACTGATAATCTGACTTTACTTCTTCACATTTAACAAGCTAAATGATCTAAAAACTGACTCACAAATCGTATGTTTTGCAGCCTGTAAGTGGAGAAAAGCTGAGCATTTAAAAAAGCTTAATCTGCCTCAGTTGCATTAAAAAATCGATGCAGCCTGTTTTGAACTTGAAAATACAGATATTTATGGACATGTGTTTGTTAGAATGTAAGGAGTGAAAGTAAAATGTTGTTCAATGGCTTCGATAACAAACTCTTTCTACGTTGCTGCGTCCCACCTCTGTCCTCCACAGTCACATGTTCTCCAGGTCCAGAGGCAGAAAATCAGCCGCAAACCGTCGTCCTCGCTCTGCAGTGATGGTCTGTGGTGATTTGGAAAAAAAAACACTTGTGAAGCACAAAACCTTTGGGATCAGTCGCCTGTGGTTTAAAGGAGACAAAGGCCTGTGAAAGACATGGATGCTGAAGACTCTGCTCACGTCTCCCTCTGGTGGTTAGACTTTCTAATAAAATTTTTACACATTTTTTAATCACGTGGCTCATTTTTAATGTAATATTCCAGCTCAGGCTAAGTAGTATTTAGTAGATGCAG